>JAGFNQ010000365.1:30297-253323 GCA_024364735.1 Boesenbergia rotunda | reverse complement strand
CCAAGGCCCACGGTCGTTGACCGTTTACTGCGGGCAATACTATAATCGCGTAAAACAGTTTACAAAAGAATGATTACAATGATAGTGCAGTAAAAAAACACAGCTCTTCGTTACCGACGTCCGGTGTGGAATGTGTCTCGGAGCAGAGGGACGTCGTCGGCGCTTGTATCTCGAGTCGGGAGGTTTACGGAGCAGAGCGCGGGAGTAGAAGAGCGTGAATGCGTTGGAATAATTGATTACTGAAGCCTTGGGGTCGAGGGCCCTTTTTATAGCCCCTGGGGGCGCCCGGGACGTCGAGGGCGCCCCCCCCCCACGTGTCAGCTGATCCGAGTTCCTCTCGGTCAGCTCTGATCCCTTCAATCTCGGGATCAGACTTTGATAGGGGGGCCCGGGACACTGGGGGCGCCCGGGTTGACCGGGTCAACTCTTATCCATTGGCTTAGCTGGCTTCTGCTTCGTTAGCTTGAACTTGGGGGCGCCCGGGACGCTGGGGGCGCCCAGGAGCATGGGGGGCGCCCGGGACGCTGGGGGTGCCCTGCTCATGAACTACCGAAGCACTCTTTTTGCTTAGTCTGTTTTGTGTTGCCCTTGGGGGTGCCCGGAACACTGGGGGCGCCCTGCTCAGCTGCTGCCTTTCTCCTTTAAGGCGTTCTGAGCTACAATGACTCATTCCTTCGGTCCTGCATCCAGGGTTAGTCCAAAACAAGTACAAAGCAATAGAGTATTAAGTTTATACAGCCTTAGCTATCTTGGTTCTGACTTTGGGTCTCCCAAATGGAGCCCTAGGTCGAACCGACGCCTACTGTTCCCTCGACGGGGAACGCGTCCTCACCTACTCCTCTCGGGAGAATTTACCTGATGCCAGCTGGCTCCTCCGGTTGGCCTTTTGCCCAGCAGTCCTTCGCTAGGTGCCTAGCTGTCCTTCGCCAGGTCTTCAGTACCAAGCCGTCCTTCGCCTGGTGCCTAGCAGTCCTTCGCTAGGGCTTTGTATCCTGGCATTCCTTCACCAGGTGCCTAGCAATCCTTCACTAGGGCTTTGTATCCTGGCATTCCTTCACCAGGTGCCTAGCAGTCCTTCGCTAGGTCTTTGTTTCCTGGCATTCCTTCGCCAGGTGCCTAGCAGTCCTTCGCTAGAACTTTGTTTCCTGGCAGTCCTTTGCCAGGTGCCTAGCAGTCCTTCGCTAGGACTTTTCCTGCACACTTGAGTAACATTGTTAGATCACCAATAATACTTAACTTTGAACCCTTTGCCAATATCAAAACAAGGTTCGATATGGTGCTTCCTGCACCAACAAAAAGTGCTACTAATGCTTTTGCTAAGTGTTTCATGTCAAGAGAAGATGAATCCACCCTTTGGCACCGGAGACTAGCACATGTGAACATGAAGAATATCCGGAAGTTAGCCAACAAGGGATTAGTTCTTGGCTTACCAAGCATCAAGTATGAAAAGGGCAAACTTTGTGATGCATGTCAAATGGGTAAGCAAACAAAATCTGCATATAAAGGTAAAAGCACTGTAAGTACTTCTACCGCATTAGATTTACTTCATATGGACTTGTTTGATTGTAGCACTATTATATCCTTGAATGGTAGTAGATATTGTTTTGTTATCATTGATGATTTTACTAGATATACATGGACGTATTTTCTAAAATATAAGGACCAAACCATAGATGTTTTTATTTCATTTTGTAGAAGAGTTGAAAATGAAAAATCATTAACCATTAAGACAATTAGAAGTGATCATGGAGGTGAATTTCAAAACCAACGATTTTTAGAGTTTTGTCAAGATAGAGGATATAGACACGAGTTCTCCACTCCTAGAACACCACAACAAAATGGTGTTGTAGAGAGGAAGAATCGGGTCTTACAAGAGGCTGCACGAAGCATGCTTAATGAGTACTCATTACCGAGGTACTTGTGGGCCGAAGCTGTAAACACAGCTTGCTACATGCAAAACTGAGTCCTCATCCATAGATTCTTAGGAAAGACTCCTCATAAACTTTGGTTTGGGAAACCACCTACAGTTAAACATCTTAGGGTGTTTGGGAGTAAGGTGTTTATCCTAAACACCAAGGACCACCTTGGAAAGTTCACGGCAAAGGCTGATGAAGGGATACTGGTCGGGTACTCCCTCGTCAGCAAAGCCTACAGAGTCTACAACAAGAAGTCTAGATTGGTTGAAGAGTCTTCTGATGTTGTTTTTGAAGAAATTCCAAAAGCAAATGATCAACCAAAAGATGTCGAAGGAGTTCAATTCGAACTTAGGAAACTAAGTTTGGATGGAAGTCCAAGTATTGTTGATGGTGATGAGTCTGATGACGGTGACCCTAGACAACCCATCGATCAGCCGGATCCTGAGGCTGAGCTTGTGTCTAGTGAAACCATTCAAGAAGCACCACCAACTCCTAGGCAAACTAGGTTAGCCTCTAGTCATCCCCAAGACCAAATTGTTGGAGACATCCATCATGGGGTTAGGACTAGATCATTCTTCCGGAATGAGGCTAATGAAGTTGTCCTAATTTTCGAAATTGAACCTAGAAAAATTGACGAAGCATTAAATGATCCCGATTGGATCATTGCCATGCAAGATGAACTAGGTCAATTCGAAAGAAGTCAAGTGTGGGACTTAATCCCTAGACCCAAGAAGACCACCATTATTGGAACCAAATGGGTCTTCAAAAATAAATTGAACCATAAGGGAGAAATCATAAGAAACAAGGCACGATTAGTAGCCAAGGGCTACAGTCAAGTAGAAGGTCTTGATTATGATGAGACCTATGCTCCCGTGGCACGATTAGAGTCCATCCGATTGATGCTTGCATTTGCAACACATTCTGGTTTCAAGCTATATCAAGTGGATGTCAAATCGGCCTTCCTAAATGGTTTAATAAGAGAAGAGGTCTATGTCGAACAACCTCCGGGGTTTGAGAGTACCGAATTTCCAAACCACGTGTTCAAGCTCAAAAAGGTACTTTACGGTCTTAAACAAGCACCCCGAGCTTGGTATGAGCGGTTGTCGACATTTCTTATTGAAAAAGGTTTTGTTAGAGGCCAAATAGACCCTACACTATTTCTACGAAGAGATAGTGACAATATATTTGTAGCCCAAGTATATGTCGATGATATAATTTGTGGCTCAAACAACAAGGGTTATTTAAATGAATTCATTGGACACATGGAGAGTGAATTTGAAATGAGTCTAGTGGGAGTGTTGACTTTCTTCCTTGGACTCGAAATCAAACAAACCCGGGATGGAATCCATGTGCATCAATCAAAGTACACTCAAGAGATGCTCCGAAAATTTAACATGAGTGATTCGAAGGAAGTTACCACTTCCATGCTATAAACACAAAATTAGACAAGGATAAGAGTGGTAAACCTGTTGACCTAACTCAATACCGGAGCATGATTGGTAGTCTGTTATACCTCACAGCTAGTCAACCTAATATTCTTTTTGTTGTGGGTATGTGCGCTAGGTATCAAGTATGTGCCAAGGAATGTCATCTGATTGCTGTTAAACGAATATTGAGATGCCTGAAGGGCACAATTGGTGTTGGTCTTTGGTACCCCCGTACCGAATCATTTGATCTAATTGGTTATACCGATTCCGACTATGCTGGATGCAAGTTGGATCGGAAAAGCACAAGTGGGGGTTGACAATTCTTAGGATCATCTCTAGTTAGTTGGTCAAGTCGGAAGCAACATTGTGTTGTTCTCTCCACGACCGAGGCAGAATATATCGCCATGGGAGAGAGTGTATCGTAATTGTTGTGGATGATTCATACTCTAGAGGACTATGGATTAAGCTACAAGGGTGTGCAAGTGTTGTGTGACAACATTAGCACAATTAACCTAACAAAGAATCCAGTCCATCACTCTATGACTAAACATATTGAAGTGCATCACCACTTCATTAGAGATCATGTTGTTAGAGGAGACATTGTACTCTCACATGTAGAGTCCAAATCAAATCTAGCAGACATTTTCACTAAACCACTTCCCGAGAATGAATTTAGTTTCTTAAGAAGAGAATTGGGAATGTGTCGCGCTTCGTAGGATTAAAATGCATTCAAAACCCTTCATGATTATTTCAAATTGTTGAGAACAATTATTGGGTAACTTGGGGACATCTCACACAAACTATAAGGATTACCAAGACGTTTTTGTTTGCTAGAAATGGGGTGAGATGCTAAGATCAACTTAATTTCTCAAAATGTCAATGCCTCCCTTGAGAAATTTGGTTGACGAGATAATAATCACTACGGTGACCAAGTATGGGGAAAACCAATGCATAACATATGTGTACTTGGCTCATGATCATACTTGGACATTCCAATCAAGGAAACTTGATTGGAGACCTTATTTGGATACAAACTTGTTTGAAATTGAGTGGATGTTTGTTGATTGAGTTTGACTCCATTTGGGTGGAGCAAAGTGATTTGTCAAATTCATAAGGACCTTTGATCCTTGTTAGAGGATCAATTATAGTCATGGAAACACTTCCAAGTTTGATAATTTTCATCAGATTCTATCAGATATCAATAGGCAGTCTATATCTGAAATTTCAAATCGTATCAGGAAAAATCAAGAAGCCTGATCGGTCACCGGACCGATCAGGAGCATGTCTGATCGGTCCAACTGACCGGTCCAGCCAAATTGCGATACCCCTCTGCAATCTCTCTGTGTTGGCCTGGATCGGTCCACAGATCGATCTGACTCACTATGTGGATCGGTCCACAGACCGATCAGGAGGCCCACAGAAAATTTCGCAAACCCACTGTTCGCTTCCTGATCGATCAGCCGATCGATCAGGAGCCTGCCTGATCGGTCACCCGACCGATCAGGACCAGGCCAGTCCGATCAGGCTGGGGCCTGATCGATCTGGGCGCTCCCAAATCGAACGGTGATCCGTTCGATCACATTAAATTGTGGTTGGTGGACCGATCCACCAACCTATTAACTTCGTGTAAACCCTCCTTCCCAAGCCCTAGCGCCGAAACCCCTCGCGCCGAAACCCTCTTCTTGCGCATTCTCTTCCTGTGCGTGAGAGCTTCTTCCTATGTTCTTCCTGCACGTGGCTTCTTGCGATCGTCTCCCTGCTGCGCGTGCGACTGGGTTTTCTTCTGCACTGCTAGGAGTTTCTCTTTTGCTGCCGTGTTCTTTCTCGCAAAGCACCATCTGTGTGTGTTGTTCTCTGTGCAACTCAGTCGCGTGATTCCTCTCAATCAACTCAACATGGCACCTAAAAAGTCATCTAAGGGCAAGGAACTCATTGAGGGAAGCTCCAAGGGCAATGGCCCTTCATCCTCTGCCCCTTCTCGAAGGCCTCAGCCTTCGTCGAGTTCCAGGTTCCCGAACGCTGCTTGTGAGCAAGCGTTCCAGTCTCGAACCTTTAAGCTACTTTCTTGCCGATCAATTGATGGTCCCTTTCTGTCTGAGCATTGTCCCTCCATTATGGAGGTGATTACCTTTTACAACCTAGGTTTTCTTCTGTCCCTCGAACGAACAATCAACTATGACATTGTTTCTGAGTTCTACAATAATCTTCAACAAGGCCCTCAAGGTGGCTTTGATTTCACTACTCGAGTAGCCAAGAGCAACCTTGACTTCTCCTATGACATCTTGGCAGAGTATCTGGGCGGGCGTCGGTCGCCTAATTTTTATTCCATCTACCCAGAGCTTCCCGACCCCTTACTGCCTCCTTTTGCGAATGTCATCCCCGACACCATATATCAGCACTTCTTTGGCCATCCTTGACCAAATGGTCTTGACGAGTTAGGGCCTGACTTTCCGACCTTTGCGGCCCTCCGTCTTTCCCCTGTTGATTACATTCTCTTCAAGATAATCACGAACTGCATCTTGCCAATAACTTCAAAGCCCTTGACCGAGATTCGTCCGTACCACTGGTTGATGTTCTATGGCATGCACCGCCGCCTTGACTTTGATATTATGGAGAGCATCTTTCAGTCGATTATTTCCTATCGAGAGCCCAGTCGTCGCACTGTATATATGTCATTCGGTCATGTCATCACTGACTGACTTATGTCAGTAGGTGTTGATGTGACCAAGGGCAGGACAGTGCCCATGGTTAGACAGGATTGCCGGTTGGGCAGACGAGCGTTTGCCAAATCTGGTATTGTTGTTGGGTCAGACGATCAGAGTCTTATCTGGAAGGACAGGCGAGGTCTTGGCGAGCTTCCTCACGGCGCACACGTACAGGTACCCGCAGCTCCGGCTGCGCATCAGGAGGCGCCCACCGCTGTTGCTGACTACGACTATGAGCCAGATCCAGACCTGCGCTGGCAGATTTCAGAGCTTGACCGGACCATCCAGCATGATCTTCATTTGAGAGAGCTCTGGCGGGAGGAGGTCCGGGCTGGGTTTCAGACCTTTGACCGTAGACTGCTGGCAGTCAAGTCTGACGTTTCGGGGGTCCGCACCAGGCAGGAGACATGGCATGAGGAGTGGCGCAGATGGGCAGCTGGTCATCCATACCAGCCTTCATTTACTGGAGTTGCGCCCTCTGGCAGTACTGCCCCGGGGTCGTTCATTCCTGATGATACGACTGATGACCCGATGGAGGACGATGCCCCCCCCCCCGCCGACGCGTGATTATGGATATGCTCTGTCTTTGCATGTGACTTTCTTTGACTATTTGACTGGTTGGAGTGTATGACTTACTTTAATCATGGCTGTATGCCTATGATTTGACTATTTTTTGATGTGATGTTATGCATCTGACGTTATGGTTTTCATGTTTGACTTATTATGTTATGCTTATTGCTAGATATCTTCATTTATGTCGTGTCATATTATGCTTATTGATAGATATCGTCATGTATGCCTATATTATGCTATGCTTATTCTTACTCCATGTTCATATGATACATATGATTGTGTTGTCATACTTTATATTTGTCATATGTTTTTCATATAACCTTCAAATTTTTCATAATCTTATGTTGTTTTGGGAAACCCCTAGGATTGAGGGGGAGGTTTTATTTTTAAACTTAACGACCCCTCTAGACCCTTTTCGGTGTTTGACAAAGGGGGAGAGTAAGGTTGGTTAAGTTTGGGATAATTATGAGTAGGGGAGGATCCTGATTCCCCTATGAGTGTGAGATTTGCAATTTTTGATTTCAAATCCCTAAACATAAAATTGGGTTGTCAAACAACAAAAAGGGGGAGATTGTTGATTCAGTCTGACCCTGATTATTGTTTTGGTGTTGACATCAATTTTAGTTTAGGTTGATGAGATGATTGGGATTAAGTCCTGGTCGTGGACTAGGCATACCTAGTAGTTCTAGGTTTGATGAAATCCTAACTTGGAGGGTTAGGTGTGAGAAAATCCTAGCTTGGAGGGCTAGGTGTGAAAAGTCCTAACCTGGAGTGTTAGGTGTGGAAAAATCCTAGCTTGGAGGGCTAGGTGTGAAAAGTCCTAACCTGGAGGGTTAGGTGTGGAAAAATCCTAGCTTGGAGGGCTAGGTGTGGAAAAGTCCTAACCTGGAGGGTTAGGTGTGAAAAGTCCTGGCTTGGAGGGTCAGGTCCTAGCCTGGAGGGCTAGGTTGATGAAACCCTGGCTTGGAGGGCCAGGTCCTAGCCTGGAGGGCTAGGTTGATGAAATCCCGGCTTGGATGGCCAGTCCAAGCTTGGAGGGCTAGGTTGGATGAAATCCTGGCTTGGAGGGCCAGGTCCTAGCTTGGAGGGCTAGGCTGAAGTCCCGGTGAGTGAGACTGGGCATGGAGTCTTGGTCCGGGGGACTGAGCACGAGTCAGGGGAGGCTGGGAGTCAGTTCTCTTGACTTAGAGTGGATTTGGCCTAGCCTGGATCGGTCTAGTGACCGATCAGGGAGTTGGCACGAAGTTCCCTTGTGGATCGGTCTGGTGACCGATCTAGCTATGACTGATCGGTCTAGTGACCGATCAGGAAGCATACAGTGAGATTGGGAACTTACTGCTCGGTTCCTGATCGGTATGGTGACCGATCAGGGAGCATAGAGTTCACTCACTACTCAGCTCCTGATCGGTCTGGTGACCGATCAGGGAGCTTAGAGTTCACTTCCTGCTCAGCTACTGATCGGTCTGGTGACTGATCAGGGAGCATACAGTGGGTTTTGGGAACCTTACTGCTTGGCTCCTGATCGGTCCGATGACCGATTAGGGATACTGTTCAGATCGTTCTGGTGAACGATCAAGTGTCGCGAGTTCCTCAATATGACCGATCAGGATGGAGCCTGATCGGTCTAGGCATGCCCTGATCGGTCTGGTGACCGATCAGGAGGGTTGGACAGCGAAGCTAGGAAATCACCCTGCAAAAGGGTGGATCGGTCTGGTGACGGATCCACGACTTGGGATCGGTCTGGTGATCGGATCTGAGAGAAGTCGCGATTTCTGATTAAGCGTTGGGGACCGATCAGGATGGAGCCTGATCGGTCTGAACCCACCCTGATCGGTCTGGTGACCGATCAAGAGGCTCTCTGATCGGTCCGGTGACCGATCACTTTAATTCAAATGCGTTGTCAGGCGCTCTGATCACGTCTGAACACATCTGATTTCTCTGCTCTTAATCTCTTATACTTGATTCTCTGCTTAATTTGTTGTGCTAATGATCTGATCAAGTGTGCAGGTGACAGGAATGGATTCAAACGCTCAAGAAGAGTCAATGGGAGTCTTTCCTTGGAGCAGGTTTGTCCGTTTTCCATCTCAGGTTGCAACGGATGCTGACACTGCTGGAGCTGCTGACTGGGGCTTGGCTGAGGGAAGCTCAGGGAGTCTAGGAGAGCTCAGTAGTAGCTGGCTGTTGCAGGTGAGCAGCTGGAGGCTACAGTGAGGTGCTGTGACCTGGCGATCAGTGGGAGAGACTTAAGCGCTTGGTGGCGAAGAAGTCTCAACAACTCTGAGAATATTCGATCATTACTCTGCTACAACACATTGTGTTCTTGCGAAAACATAGTTCCATCATCTTGAGCAAGCAACTGTGATCCTTGAAGCAACCTTCTGTTACTTGAGCACTTGGAAGAGAAACAAGAAGCTTGGCGAGTCCATCAGCGAAAAGACACGAAGAAGGGAGTTCTTGCGTGAGATCTGCGTTTAGTGGAGCTCGGGAGAAGTTGCTTATGTTCTTGTGGTTCTAAGTGCTAAGTAAGATTCTTCTTGTGTTTCCTGTACTTTATACTTGATCCATCTTGAAACGCTGTGGAGAGGTTACTCCACCGAGAAGGAGGTTGTATTTTATCCGGATTTTCCGGGGCTTGATCTGTCGACGATCAAGGGATCGCCCACCTTACGGGCACGCCAAGGAGTAGGGGTAAGTTATCCCCAAACCTTGTAAATCCTCTTTGTTAGCGTTTTGTGTTGTTACTTAGTTTCTGCATTTAGTCTCTGTTTTTGGTTTGCTTCCACTGCTGCCTAACCTCTAAAGTGCAGAAATTCGAAAAGTTCTAAAGTTCAAGTGTCTGGCTACATTCACCCCCCCCTCTAGCCATCCAAGTTCCAACATTATTTGTCCTGTATGACTCTACATTTTCATACAAAGAAAAAGTAATTATTGGGCTTAATGAAGTAAATATGAACAATAACATAGGGATCACCTACTTTTGCCCCAACTTTAATACGAAAATTCAAGATTTTATTAAACATATTAAAATTATAATCAAGTCAAAAGGTTATGGAGACTTTAAGAAAGATAACATATAAATTGATATTATTTTCTTAGGAAAAATAATGATCTAAATTAATAATAGCTGTAAAGTGCAAATTAATAATATCATTGAAACCCTTACTTCAAGAGGAATTATTTCGTCAAACCAATGGGTTTTTCTTCCGAAACTCTAGCAAGATTAGAATAGACAATAACTTTAGACACATTATCTTAAACTTTACAACCAACACAATCAATATTGTACAAAGATAGGAATAGAAATCTCATTGCAAGATTTAATAACTATAAGCTTTCTACTTCATTGAACGAAGACAATGAAAAAGAAGATAATTTCAATTTAATGAATATAGAAGATAATTTTACCATTCTTCCATATCATTCCATTCTACATCATGTACGTAACATGAATTTTATATTTCAACAATAAGAAGCATCATATAATTTTTTGGATGATTTAGATGAATTCTTATATATGCCATCGAAAATGGCAAGTTATCTAACTCCAATCGAACTAATTGAACTTGAGGCATTTGAAAAGCAAAAACAAAAATTTGATAATAACTAGGAATTATATTTTGACGAAGAAAAAAATATCATTGCGAAAAAACAACTCAAAGAATTAAACCTTATGAACCCAGCATAATCTACTACTGCATCTGTCACTTCTAGACCACCAATAATCTAGTATCCAGAAAGTTTTATGAGAACCATAGATTATGGACAAGGTCATCCACCAAGAACAGAAATAAGTCCATATACCAATAATAATCCTTTAATCAGAACTATAAGAACAAACAACCACCTAAAATTACTTATTTTGGAAAAAATTCAGTGCTTCTAAATATAACTGAACATGATGATCCCCAAATGTATGATACATATTTAGAACAATAGATTATCTCTGTTAGAAGGGATTACCAAGCCATAAATGAACTTGATATAGAAACTGGGGAAGCCATGATATGTATAAGAGAAAGCTACTTAAGAGATATAGCTAGAGCTGCATGGGAAGCCTATAAGGCAAAATTTCCAGAAGAAATAGCTCATATAGCAACTTAAGGCAATAACATCTAAACTTGTGTTATACCATCCATAGACTTTTAACGGCCAGAGATGCTAATACAGGATTAGATATACGGCAAAAGGAAATCATAAGAGACTTAACAACTTCAACTATTCAGTTGGAACTGGATCAAACATTTTTATAATGATTTCCTCGCACTTATAGTTGTCTCTAGGAATTATTATTATCCGAAATTAGGCAAAAGATTATTTAGTAAATTACTAGGAAATTTAGGCAAAGAGATTCATAAGGCCTCAATAGTTTTAAAAATTGCACCTTAATATGATAATATCGGGGCTAGAATACAACATACCATCTCAATACTTAAAGAAAAATATACTTACATCTAAATATAGAAATAATTTAAAAACCAACAATACGGTTTCTGTAGCCAAATATATACTCTGCAACAATATAGATCAAACCAACATAGGCAAAAACAATGAAAAAGGCTGAGCAACCCAGCCATATAACCCAAACCCAAAGTTAAACCTAAAAAGGGCTACTATTTGAGAAAGAGTAAGGAAAAGAAGTCTCATTTAAACAAAAGCAAACATGTCAAAAAATTTAAATCAAAGAAAACCTATGCTAATACTATAATTTGTTTTGCCTGTAATGAACCAGGATATTTATCTTCCGCATGCCCAAATAGAAAAAACTTATACACTAGAGAAGTCAAATTAGTCTCTTGTACTAACTTGAACTTAATAGCAATACAAGAGGATATATCTGACATATCCTCTATTTACTCTATATAGTCTCTATAGAAGACTTAGAAGAAATTCCTACCTCCTCCGATTATAGACTAATCAACTCGTTCTCAGATAGCACCAATCTGTTAATACGAAGTATTCCGACAATCCCCACGATCCGAGTTTGAGCTATTGGAATAGGTTCGGCAAGGGATCACAATATTTTGGCAATCTTCTCCATCTAATGAATGAGGAGTCCGTTTAGAAATCATCCGCCCCGCACCCCCCCCCCCCACCCCCCGAGTATATGATTCAAGAGGAATCACACAAGGGTAGATTGATCAAAATCTCTGGTAAAATACCCACCAGTACCCATAACCCAGTAGATAAAGTACATTACACAGTCCATTTTAGGGATTAGCGACTTACCCATTCAGTGCTTTGGTACCGGACATTCCCAAAACAGATCGGGGCAGGTGAATTAGAGAATAGACAAACGTCTGTTAGCATTCCAGCCTTCCTTCTCCTTTCAGGGCCTATCCAAACCTATACTTTGGCAGAAAAATATGGGGCCACTAGTAGCATGTTCCCACAACGACTAAATGACTTAGCCGACCAATGGAAGGGCTTAGATTCGATGAATCTTATGTTCACAGAATATATATCGCAAAACATACCACCAAAACCTGATGCACCAGACTTTGTCCATGAGTGGACATTAAATATAGGAATTGATAATGTTCCTTGTTCTCTGTGCGGCTATTACTCATCCATAGATAAAAGAGGAACATGTAAACTTTGTAGGAGATAGATCTGCAACTTACAACAAATGATTAACATAGTAATACCTACTACGCAGTAAGTACGAGAAGTACTAGAAATTTGCTCCTTGAAACTCGAGTCTCTGTTTTAGAAACCAGACTTAATGTACTAGAAACTAAACTTACTGATCTTAAGTAAGTTAGTACCCTCATCCTAGAAGACAAAGGAAAATGACTGGCTATAAATGAACCAAGTTCCGACGCTGACTTGGTTTTCACAAAAAATACCAATATTTGTAAAACTAGACGAACTTCTGATATCAAGGTTCGTTGTTTAGTCAACATACATGGATATGAATTCACACTGCAAGATTTTCTTGACAGTGGAGCTACAAATTCTACAATAGATGAAGTTACTATTGTCACACCCCCAGAGGTTCATACTCACTCGAAAATAGGGTAGAACCTACCTCCCCTGTATGGCGGATAATCTGAAACTTTTATACATACATCTCTCAACATAAAAATTAGCTCAACCACACTCGGTTGGCTATCTATACAATCAGAAATAAGAGAAATCACCACCACCACGCAGTTAATTAATTTGTATGATAAACCTAATAAATAACCTCCGTATACTAGAATGCAACGATTTAAAAATCCAATGGAAGCAATTAAATACATGTCTAATGAAAAGTTAAATACCATCCGAAATGATAACAAAATCAAAATGATACCAATACGATAAAAATAACAAGAGAGTATGAAGACAAATAAAAATAATACTCAAACAGGGAGACTGGCAGCTGGATCCTCTCCTGGCAGCACGAGACACTGCTGTCGACTACCTGAAACAAAAAGGAGAACAAGGAGTTGTGAGTTCCGGGTGGAACTCTGCGTTTATAAGAATAGATAAATGCATGGTATAATGAATGGATAAAACAAGCATATCGCAAACAAAGGTATACAATCTCTGAAATAAAGAACATAAACTAAATACATGTGTACAAACAAAACATACCTGAAACCCTTGTAACATGTAGGGGCAAGATCAGAAATCCCCCTAATACCTTAATAAACTGCTAATACTGTCGAACAGATCCAAATCATATAATAAATGTAAATTATAATTGTATATGCATGTCAATCAAATGCAGCAATCATAGCTCAAACAAGTATAGCAAACACTAGCAAATGCATAATACATAATATGTGTATGATGTCATGACATGTACTTTACACACACCAACCACCACTACATTGGGTAGGTTGAGTGGACAAGATACAAGCTCCAAAATCTGGGGCTATACAAATACACCATAATACCTGTAGCCCTGAATTAAAAGTCATAATACCCGTGACTTAAAATCCTGAAATACCTATGGGACTCCAAACACCTGGGGAGTATCAACTGTTTGCACATAACTCCAACTGAGCGTGGCACAACAAGAAAAAAAATATACCCGACGTTCCGTCTCAACCACAAGGGAGCCAGTGGTCATTGGCCTGCAATAATGTTATGATTCATGTCACTAATATGCACAACCTCAATCAAACTAAAATCATGCATCAATACGATGCGAAAACATAAATAACACCAAAGTAAATAATCATGTACTAATCTACTGGATAGGGTTTATCTAATACCAATCAAACCCTAGATAGGTCAAATGATAGTTCTACAATACACGCATACAAGCGGTACTCTTTAGATCAGAAGCCAAGAGATGGGATTATATAATTGAACAATTTGAATTATTACTCAAAGGTTAAGCAAGAATAAGTATCAAGCAAGAAAAATAAGGCAAATAAATTTAAGGTAAAACAACCTACTCAGATAATAAAATAACCATGCATTTAAGGTAAATGAATCTACAGAAATTAAGTAAGAAGTACTCACCTTTAATGTAAACCATTTTGAAATAGATCCCACGTCCAATCTCGTACCAAATTGACGTCCTGCATAAATATGCATAATTTAACTATTTATAAAATTAATTATTTAACAAAACTAGCTACTAAACATAATTAGGATCTAGTCCTAATTCAATTAACTCATATACATCAACGAGTTCCCTCCTAACCTAATCTATCTACTTTCCCCTCCTTTATATTCAATCCCATATCACAACCTACTCTACAACTGAAGCCCACTCCATGCGCCACATGACACAAATCACAAGCTCTGATGAGCTAACCCAAAAACTAATCCATAAACCAATAAGCTCCAAAACCAAGGGGTACATGGCAAGACACCCAACAAACACTGAGCTAACCCTTCACCCAATCAAACCTACTCACGACAAGGGATTACCAAGAGCAACCCAAAACATCTCGCAAGACCCTGCTCCATGAATAAAAATCAAAACCCTAACATCATTGATAGACCCTGGCAGAGCAATCAATGTGCTAGGCTAAGCTTATTCCATAGTCAACCAATTCACTGTTAGTGCTTGGATGGCTAGAGAGGGGGGTTGAATATAGCCAGACACTAAAACTTATCTCTTTTGAAGTTTTCTGCACTTAAATGATTAGCAACAGCAGCGGAAGAAACACGAAACAGAGTAATGCAGAAACCAAACCCCTAAACTAAGTGCAAGCTCAAAACGCTAACAAAGAGGATTTACAAGGTTCGGGGATAACTTGCCCCTACT
This sequence comes from Boesenbergia rotunda, assembly GCA_024364735.1. Taxonomy (NCBI): domain Eukaryota; kingdom Viridiplantae; phylum Streptophyta; class Magnoliopsida; order Zingiberales; family Zingiberaceae; genus Boesenbergia; species Boesenbergia rotunda. The sequence continues at coordinate 238,490 of JAGFNQ010000365.1, read as the reverse complement.
CCTTGGCGTGCCCATAAGGTGGGTGATCCCTTGATCGTTGGCAGATCAAGCCCCGGAAAATCCGGATAGAATGGAACCTCCTTCTCGTTGGGGAAACCTCTCCACAGCGTTTCAATAGAGTGATGAAGTTAAGCACAAAGAAACACTAGAAGGCTTACAGAGCACTCAGACAGAAGGAACACACGAGCTCTTCACCGAGCTCCACCCAGCATAACTCTCACGCAAGAACTCCCTGCTCTTCGTGTCTGCTTGCTGATGGACTCACCGAGCTCTCTTCCTCTTCCAAGCGCTCAAGTTTGCAGTCTCCAAAATGATGCTCAAGAATTGCTCAAGTGATTCACAGTGATTGCTCAAAGAGATGGATCAATTGTTGCTGCAACAGAGAACCTCCCCCTTCTCTTCATCGCCAGCCAACACTTAACCCAGCTGCCCGACGCCAGGTCACAGACGCTCCTCTGCAGCTCCCAGCTGCTACTCTGTAACTGTCCAGCTACCCTGACCTCTCCTGGACTCCCTGAGCTCTCCTCAGCCGAGCCCCAGTCAGCCTCAGGTCAGCTTCCAGCCGTTGCCAGCGCCTGTTGTAACCTACGATGGAAAACTGCCAAACCTGCTCAAAAGAAAGCCTCTCATTAACTCTCCTCCAATGTTTGAACCATCCCTGTAAAGCCTGCACACTTCAACAGAAGCTTAGCAAAACATATCAAATGAAATCAGCAATGTATCAGAGAATCGACAGAGAAAACAGACGCAATCAGAGCGTCTGACAGCGTATTTGAATTAAAGTTCAGCTTCTGATCGGTCCCCAGACCGATCAGAAAGGACCCTGATCGGTCACCGAACCGATCAAGGTAAGCCCAGACCGAACAAGCTCCATCCTGATCGGTCCACAGTGAGAAAATTAGAATCGCGACTACTGCTGGATCGGTCACCAAACCGGTCACCAAACCGGTCCAGCAGTCTGCTTACCACAACCCGCAGGAACCACACACACCTGATCGGTCACCAGACCGATCAGGATGTGGCCTGATCGGTCTGGGGACCGATCAGAGCACCTCCTGACTGATCAGGCTCCAGCCTGATTGGTCATAATGAGAAACTCGCGATTTCTGAGATCCCTTGGATCATTCAGCAGTCCGATCAGGAGGTCTCCTTGATCGGTCACCAGACTGATCAGGAGTCAAACAGAAGCCAATCAAGAGTTTCTCCGTTCTCTCCCTGATCGGTCACCAGACCGATCATCCCTCTCTGGATCGGTCACCAGACCGATCCACAACAGGGGTTCATGCCAATCTCCCAGATCGGTCACCAGACCGATCCAGATGCTTCCAATCTAACCCTAAGTCAAGAGAACGGGCTCCCAACCTTCTCTGACTCGTGCTCAGTCCCCCGGACCAAGACTCCATGCCCAGTTTCACTCACTGGAACTTCAACCTAGCTTCCCAAGCTAGGACCTGACTTCAATCACCAGGATTTCATCAAACCTAGCTTCCCAAGCTAGGACCTGGCCCTCCAAGCCAGGGTTTCATCCAACCTATCTTCCCAAGCTGGAAGCTAGGACCTGGCCCTCCAAGCCAGGGTTTCATCCAACCTAGCCCTCCAAGCTAGGACCTGGCCCTCTAAGCTATGACCTGGCCCTCCAAGCCAGGGTTTCATCCAACCTAGCCCTCCAACCTAAGACCTGGCCCTCCAAGCCAGGGTTTCATCCAACCTAGCTTCTCAAGCTAGGACCTGGCTTCCCAAGCCAGGATTTCCACCTAGTCCCACTAAGTATGCCTAGTCCCACTAGGTCTTTTCCACTTCACCTAGTCCCACTAGGTCTTTTCCAATGCCAGCGTGCGATCTCCCGATCCACCTGAACTTAACCCGAATTCAACCAAACTTAAATCGTTATCAACACCAAAACAACAACCGGGTCAGACTGTATCAACATTCACAACACAGTCAACTACAAAACCAAGTGTAGCTCACGACACGTCCTCCCAACTTCAGTTGTAACTCGTGACAACCGCAATACCAGTAGAGTAATCCTATAGCCAACAATTCAACTATCCAAAACTCTAAACTACAACACTATTGATTAGCTACAATTCACCCAACCACACGGCAACACTAGAAACAGAACACAAAACCTAAATCAACATAGAAAACTGCCACACCAAATCTGAATTCTGATCGAAGTAAGCAACAAGGACTAATTCCAAAAACTCACAATCCGGAATCAAACCTACAACTCATCCAAAATCAACCAAGCATCTCAAATTCTACCTGGATTGGCGTCGGTACCAATCCTCTGCTCTGGATTCGGTGAGCACAACAACGTCAAGTGAAGTATCTCATCTCCGGCGGTCTCCCAAATCCTAGATCGAAGCAAGAAAGTGGTGCATCTTAAGGGTTTGAGTCACCAACAGAAGATCATGGCCAATTGGGGTGGCGACGATCCTCACCCTCAGCCCCTTGCTCGACACCGGCTCGCTCATCTAATGGAAGAAGACGCAAGGGGTACTCCCTCTAGTGGCGATCAGGAGAGGGTGACCAGGGTGACCACGGGTGCCCTTGGTGGCAATTCCGAGTGTGACACACTGGAACGGCGGGGAGAGTGTGTGAGGGCGATCGAAGAGGAAGAAAAAGAAGAAGAAGAGGCCATGGGAGAGGGGGGTCTGGTGCTTTTGCTGAGGAAGAAGGTGTCGGCAGTTTGCGAAATCAAATTTAAAATTTTCCTTAAATAATTCGTAATCATCCATCTCGCGTCTATTTTTCCCTGTTAAATTTGTTAAAAATTCTCATACCTTTTTAGTAAGGTTATTTCAAATTTTAACTTTTATTTATGGTATATATATATACCATATTTTACATTCTCCCCTGATAAGGATGAGCATCCCGTGGTGGACACATGGCATGGAGAAGCTACGTGGTAGGGCCCACCAGGCTGAAGCTTTGAGGTCAGACCGAGACTACCTCAGGAGAATAGGCAAGAGTCCCCGAAGTTAGACCGGGTGTCGGGCTCTCGAGACTACCTCGGGAGAATAGGAGAAAGCCCCCAAGGTCAGCTAGGGTGTTAGGCCCTGAGACCCTCTCGGTAAAACAAATGAAAGCCCCGAGGTCAGCTCAGGAGATGAGACCCTGAGACCGACTCGGGAGAGTGGAGCCCAAAGATCAATATATCAGATAGCCCGACTTCAAGTAGTCGTTCCTCTTTCCAAAATAGGAAAGTCATCGAGTAATTATTGTCTGCAACACGCGGCAATTAAGGCCTTAATGATCGTAGTGGTCGTTACCAAAAGATATCAAGTAACCGATGATCAGGGAACATGGGGGCACGTGTGACCGAAACCTCAGGTATATAAGGTGCTTCGACATCCAAATAAAGGGGAGTGTTTTCACACTTAGAAAAAATCTCTTGATTCCTCGTTATCCTCCTAAGAGAGTTGAGATCCCTGACTTGAGCGTCGGAGTGGGCTCCGCCGAAAAACCTTCCGGTGTGTTCCCATTAACGCTCGTGTTAATCTCATAGGGCATGAGCATCTTCTCCTCGTCACCGTCTTCTTGGGCTGTGCTTTGGTGACTCGTCATCCGTGTCGTTCCCTTCTAGAACAAATTTGGCACCGTCTGTGGGAAACTAATCAAAACACCAGAAGGAGCACCATGATGGCGGATCCAGAGGGACAACCCATCATCCTGACGAGGGAGGAGTTGGATCATTTAATTGCTAACGTTGTCAAAGGAGCACTGGAGCAACACCAAATTGAGCAGACCGCCTCATGACGAGTGGCTTCAGTGCAGGGCGAAATCCCCAGGATGTCTGCCTCTCACCCACGAAATCGAAGATCCATCTCGCCACCAGCGGGGCCAGTAATAGCAGCTCCAGCGTCGCGGCGAGATCTCCTCAGAGACCTGGAGAGGGCAAACTGCATCGCCTCTAGCGTTCTACGACGGGACGACGGACCAAGGAAGATGGAGGCCTCCAAGGCCTTCATGAAATCTCCTGCTACCCCTTTCTCTCCGGATAACGTAGAGGACCCCATGCCCAAGCAATTCCATGGTCCAGGAATTGCTGACTACAATGGGAAGACGGATCCAGAGGACCACATCTGCAAATTCGAGAACGCGATTCTCTTACACCAGTACACTGATAGTGTGAAGTGTCGGGTGTTCTTGAACACCTTGTTAGGGGCCGCCCAGAGATGGTTCCAGAGGCTGCCCCAAGGGTCGATAAACTCCTTCCTGGTGTTTAGAACTGCTTTCCTGCACCACTTTGCCAGCAATCGCTGATACCAGAAGACGACGTTGAACATGTTCACCCTCAAACAGAAGGCGAATGAACCGCTAAAGGACTATATCCAGCGATTCAATCGGGTGGCTCAAGATGTGCCAACCGATACTTCAGAGATCCTCATCAACGCCTTCATGCAAGGACTCTCCGAAGGTGACTTCTTTCGATCACTGATGAAGAAGCCACCGACCAGCTTCGATGACTTGCTGGGACACTCCGTCAAGCACGTTAACGTCGAAGGGGTGCAACACGCCCACCGTAAAGATTCGACGGGAGTCCCTACCCAGATCTCGATACGATCTGAGAGAAGAGAACCACCCGCACCAACCCGGGCCAGAGATCCTCGCTCTGGGAAGGATCACTGAACGGGTAAGAAGAGGTTGTTGGAGACGGTCGATACGGCAAAACCGGAACCACCGAAGAAGTACTGCGACTTCTACGATAGTACAACGCACTCTACAGAGGAGTGCTACGTCTTGAAGAAGAGGAGGTCTCAGGAAGCGGGCGCCAAGCCTCGTAAACAGTGGAATAAAGCGGGTACCGACGGCGATCCCTGCGATGAAGTCCTTCCCCTTGCAGACGACAATCAGGAGAGGACGGATCCAAACGGCAATCTCGTTCACGTTCAAGGGGAAGGAGTCGGGAGATAGTGCCCCACCAATCTATCTCTCTCAAACGAGATCCCAAGAAGGTCAAAGCTCCAGCACGCAGGCCTCTATCAGGCCATGTGGGAGTAATCTCCAGAAGACCCACTGGAGGAGACTCTCATCGGGCCAAGAAAGCCCACACACGTCGGCTGGAAACTACACCATTGGGACGAGCAACGACAGTCGCCAGGGCCTTGTTATTTCATTCAGCCCTGAGGATCTGGAGGACGTGGAAGGCCCTGATAGATCGATGTCGGTTGCTAGAGGGGGGTGAATAGCAATTCTCTGTTCGTTCTATACCTACGTTGTTAGTGCGTAAGCGGAAATACAATAAAAACTAAACTAAAACAACAAACAACGCTAACAAACCTATTTACGTGGTTCGAAGATGAAGACTCCTACTCCACGACTGTCCGTGAGGTGGACGATCCCTCGATCCTTCGGCGGATCACTCCTCGGATCCCCTCCAGCTAGCTCACATAGCTCCTTGTGGGTGGAGAAACCTCGCCACAACCTTGAGTACACCTCTGAGCTCTAGAGACTACTACCAAGCCTTAACCAAGCTTGTTTCATCAGAGGTCCCAGCCTAAACCGAGTTCTCTTTAAATAGAACTCATGACTGTAACTCACGTTGGCAGTCGACTGCTCCCAGGGCAGTCAACTGCCCCCACCCAGATTCGATCGTTGACAGCCCAACGTTCGAATTCTGGCTACTTACCAGTCGACTGCTCCCAGGGCAGTCGACTGGTCTCGGGTCAGAAGCCTTCTGTGAGTTTTTGTGCTTGATGGCAGTCGACTGTTATATTCCCAGTCGACTGCCCAGCTTACAAATACACTCCTACTCACTCCGATGACCCTCCTCCATGCGTGCCTTCAGGTACACTCCCTTGGCTTACCCCTTGAAGTCTTCTTCCACCGTCTATCGTCCCTCGGATGCGCACACAAGCCGTCCCTTGGCTTGCCTCCATGCCACCCTTCACGTGTGCCCTTGAAGTCCACTTCCCGGCTTGCCCTTGGAGTCCTCCTCCCTCGGCTCTCGTCCCTTCACGACCTAGCTAACTCTTCACCAGCAGCCTTGACTATTGCCTTCGCGCCCTCTTCGTCTTCGGCCCTCGTCCCTCGGATGCACACAAGCCTCCAGCTTGTCTCCATGTCATCTTTCACGTACGCCTAGAAGTCCACGCCCTCGGCTCATCATCCCTGCTATACCAAGGTCCCTCGGGTGAACACAAGCCTCCATCTTGTCTCCATGCCACCCTTCACCGTACCGAAGACGTCCATCTAAGTCAATATGTGTAACCTGCACATCCTGCACACTCAAATACACATATTAGATCACAAGGGAAAACCTAACTTAAACCCTTTGCCCAAACATCAAAACACATGATCACTCCGGACCATAGATTGCCTCATCAATCTCCTCCTTTTTGATGTTTGGCGATACGTTTAAGTTAGGGAAACCAAATAGTAGTAAATAGCCTATTCCAAGTGGTGGTCTCAGTCTACCACCAGAAGATCAAATTCCTGGGTGGGTGAGTAGGTGGCCGAGGTCAAATGGGACCAGCTAGCTTCTCGGCGGTGCTACAACGGGGAGGTCAGGTCAGAAGCTCGCAAGAACTCGAGGACGCATGAAGCGCTATAAATCGACCTCGCCAACCCTCGAGAAGAAGAAGGTCCCAAAGAAGAATAGAGGGAGGTCGAAAGTGAAGAAGTCTAGATTCATCCTTAATAAGCAGGAGGAATCACAAGGATTGTGGCTAACCTTACATCGTAGCTGAGAAGTCATCTGATCAACTGCCTGAAGGATCATCGGGACGTATCGTACTCAGTGAGCCTTGTGAGATATAATATGTAGTAGTATGCATGCTTGTACTGCTTTGCAGTTCAAATAATGAATGAAACAAGAGAAATGCCTCATCAAGTCCCAGTACGATTGTTTAAAGATCCTACCATCTCGTGGTGCCAAGGATGCTCGAGATGAGAAGGCCTGGTCATGGTGCCGAGGATGCTCGACCAGAAGGAGCTAAAGATCCTATCATCTTATGGTGATGCAGATGCCCGAGATGAGTAGATTTGGTCGTGGTGCCGAGGATGTCCGACCAGGACGAGCTAAAGATCCTACCATCTCGTGTTGCTACGAATGCCCGAGATGAGTAGGCCTGGTCGTGGTGCCGAGGATGCCTGACTAGGAGTAGCTAAAGATCCTACCATCTCATGGTGCTGCGGATGCCCGAGATGAATAGGCCTAGTCGTGGTGCCGAGGATGCCTGACCAGGACGAGCTAAAGATCCTACCATCTCATGGTGCTACGAATGCCCGAGATGAGTAGGTTTGGTCGAGGTGCCGAGGATGCCCGATTAGGAGGAGCTAAAGATCCTACCATCTCGTGGTGCTGCGAATGCCCAAGATGAGTAGGCCTGGTCGTGGTGTCGAGGATGCCTGACCAGGAGGAGCTAAAGATCCTACCATCTTGTGGTGCTGCGGATGCCCGAGATGAGTAGGTCTGGTCGTGGTGTCGAGGATACCCGACCAGGAGGAGCTAAAGATCCTACCATCTCATGGTGCTGCGGATGCCCGAGATGAGTAGGCATGGTCGTGGTGCCGAGGATGCCCGACCAAGAAGAGCATAAGCTCCTACCATCTCGTGGTGCTGCGGATGCTCGAGATTAGTAGGCCTGGTCATGGTGCCGAGGATGCCCAACTAGGAAGAGCATAAGCTCCTACCATCTCGTGGTGCTGCGGATGCCCGAGATGAGTAGGCCTGGTTGTGGTGCCGAGGATGCCCGACCAGAAAGAGCATAATCTCCTACCATCTCGTGGTGCTGCGGATGCCTGAGATGAGTAGACCTGGTCGTGATGCCGAGGATGCCCGACCAGGAAGAGCATAAGCTCCTACCATCTCATGGTGCTGCGGATGCCCGAAATGAGTAGGCTTCATCGTGGTGCCGAGGATGCCCGACCAGGAAGAGCATAAACTCCTACCATCTCGTGGTGTTGTGGATGCGCGAGATCAGTAGGCTTGGTCATGGTGCCGAGGATGCCCGATCAGGAAGATCATAAGCTCCTACCATCTCGTGGTGTTGCGGATGACCGAGATGAGTAAGCCTGGTCGTGGTGTCGAGGATGCCCAACCAGGAGGAGCCTAAAGTCCTACCATCTTGTGGTGCTGTGGATGCCTGAGATGAGTAGGCCTGGTCGTGGTGCCGAGGATGCCCGACCATGAAGAGCACGAACTCCTGCTATCTCGTGGTGCTGCGGAGGCCCCGACAAGGAGACCTGGCCGAGATGCCGAGGATGCCCAGCCAGGGACAGGTGAAGCTCCTAAATCTTTATCAGCTTATGCTGCCGAGGACACCCGACCAGAGGCTACTAATCTTAAGCATGACCCCGAGGAAGGGTTGCCGACATCAGAGATAAATTAGCCTTGGCGAACCGTTCAACAAGCCGAGCCCTGTCCTTGCCCACGCGGATGATTAGCCACACACTAAATTCTTGTCTCTCCCCTGATGGTAGATATCGCATGTGTATATGGGGGAGGAAGCCAGCATATGGGCAACGAAATATAGAAGAGAAGTACATATTATTTATTTATTAATGTTACATTCGGCATCCAACCAATCAGACATTGAAGACAAGCATAAAATGGAATTATTAAAGAAGAACACACAACACATGGGCAACAAGGTTTATTTCATTTATGAGTAAAGAGTACATTGGGGATTACATTCAAAGAAAATGTAGAAAACAAGTAACAGTGGAAGTAAAGTCATTCAAGAAAAGGTACAGAAGATAAAGACATGCACACTCAGAGTACACAAGATAATAGTGCAAAAATATATATTTTATTCAAAATGGATGATTACATCTGAAGTACATTCGGAAAAAAAAGTAAAAGGCAAGATACGGGAGAAGAAAAAAAACAAGTTAGCTTCAATTCCTTCTCCTCGGGCGGCAGCTCCTCCCAGGCTTGACCGACGCTGAGGAAGCTAAGATCGGCATCCGACTTCAACACTCATGCTCGTCGAATTTGCTGGACCACTCCGTCGAAGCCCTGCTTTAATCGTCTCAGCACTTGGCTGGCCAGGAGGTCCCCAAACTCGTCAGATTAAAGGAACAGGGCCTTGAACACCTCCTTTGCCTCCACTTGTCAGGACTCTTCATCGGCCTTATACGTCTACAATGCTTCCACGTCCTGGTCCCGTGCAGTCCTCAGCTCGGCCGCCTTAGAGGATTGTCGATCCCGATCCACCTGAGCCTCTCGAAGCTGCTCTCCACTCTCTCGGAGCTGTGATTGGGCTCGCTCTGAGTCTTCTTGCAGCAGGCGGATGTCTGCTAATAGCTTCGCCACCTATTCGTCGGAACACCCCTTCTCGCTAGCCAAATGACTCACCTCATCGGTGAGGATGTTCGACAGCTCTGATAAGAGGCACACCCAGCGGTTAGCGCTGTGCAGCAAAGACCCAGAGGCCAGCAAGGAGTCCATATAGTGCTCAACTTTAGCCCGAAGGCCCCTGCTGACCTCTTCCTGCATCCGGCCTTCCTCGCAAGCTCAGTAGACCTCCACGTCTAATTCAGCTACTTGGTGGCGCAAGGTGTTAGTCTCCTGCTCGGAAGATAGGCGGCTGCCCAGGGAAAGATAGTCAGATGCAGCCTGTCATAGCAAATAACAGGAGTTACTAAAATAAACAATAATAAGAGGAAAGCACCAAACTTTTACCTTGAGAAGGGACTCGTGCAGGTTGGTGAGTAGCCCAGCTGATGCACTGGCGATCTTCCCTCGCATGGTCTCACAACCCCCGCCCCAAGAAGATGAGCTTTCAGTGCGACTGAGGGGTTGGACGCTGTGAGCTTCAAAGGGTACTCTGGAGGGCCCTGGGATGTCCTCTTTTATGCTGGAAGTCCCTCTAGAAGTACGACCCTTAGCAGGGGCCTCCTTTAACACCAATGAGTGAGGGTCCATGGAGGCCGCCTTCTCCACTGCCTTTGTCTTTCGGCGTAGGTGGGCACTTGTGAGAAGGGGCTCGGCAGGCCTCACCCTCTTGCCCTTAAGGCTGCTGGAGGTGTCGGCAACTTCTGAGCGGGCCCTTAACCTCACCCGCCGGCGCCACAATGGCTAGCGTCGCCCTCCCGTAGTGCGTGGAAAGAGGAACAGTGTCCTCCTCGTCTGTTGCCACCCTGGCAGGGCCAGTTCTCTTTCGTGGGTGCATCGAAGGGGTCGTTGGCTTCCACCTGTGGTCTTCCAAAGTGTTTTCCTCCTCCACCCCCTCTTCAGCAGGCAGAATGAGGTGCGACCGCTTGGTAGGAGGTCGGCTCGTTCTCCCGGTAGGCCTTGTCTTCGAAGCAAGAGCCTGGGTTGGCAGTTCCTTGTCGCCATTTCCCTCCCCAGACACCACCTTAATGCTTGAAGGTTGTGTGCTGGTCTGCTCCTTGCTGGAGATCCACTCGAAGCCATCAGTAGGGTCGACCGCGGGGAGAGCAGCTGGAGGAGGGGCGAGGGCTTGTTCATTAGCCTGCTCCCATTTAAGGAGCTTGTTCATCACCCGGGACAACATGATGTTCTCTGCAATTCAAAAACAACAAGACATCAGTTAGAATCAACAAGCATTTAATAAAAATATAAACTTACTGAGGCTATGGCTAATGTTGGTGGCTTTGGAGCTGAGCCCAGCCCGATATAGGAATTCTTCACACTGCACCAGACTGGGGTCGTTGAACTCCATACCGGCCAAGATGCCTCTGGCCCGTTGCTATCCTGGATCTTACTGGAAGTCACCTAACTCCGGAATGGCCGGTTGGACTTCTCTCTAGCGGATTGGGCCAAAGGGGCACTTGGGAAGTCGGATGAAGAAAAATTGTTCCTTCCATCCCTTGTGGGAGGAAGTAAGGCTTCTTATAAACTTATGGCTGGGGCGAGCCATGAAATTGAAAGCCCCCCTAGATGGTAAGGTTGGGAGGAAGAAAAAATGAAAAAAATGGGGGGTTAAAGGAATGTCAAAGAGTTTGAAAAGGATAAACACCCCGCCCATCTAGGCAAAGGCGTTGGGAGCCATCTGGTGTAAGGGAATATCAAAATAAGCAAAGATACTCATGAGGAAGGGTGGAAGAGGAAAATGGAGGCCCTGTTCTACCTGCCCTAGGAAAAAGTTGAAAACCCCTAGAAGAGGTTCTACGGGGGACTGGTCTAGCCTAGGGACCTCCACATCTAACTCTGCAAGAATGTTGTACGCTTCACGGGCGGCTCGGAGGGTGTCGAACTTAACCCTAGATGAAATGGCTTCATACCACTCCGGACGGTAAACCTGTTCCCCCTCCGGTTTCTCTCCCATACCCTGAGTTTTCTTTCCCTTTCCTTCCTTACCAATGATAATGAAAAGAAGAAGAAGATGGACGAACGAGACTTACGCGTGGAGACGAAGCCTTAGCAAGGTGGAATTCTAGTGAACGAAAATGGAATGCACAATCTCTGATAGTTGGTGATGCAAGAAGACGGAAGGACTCTTTCGTCTCCCCTTTTTATAGAGGAGAAGCCACCCTCGTGTGGACCATGGGGGCATGACACGTGGACGATGATGATTGCCCATCTCGAGGTGTCGCACCTCTTTACGACCGTTGTTTGGTATGGCCCTGTGGTGCGTATCAGAAGGAGATCGCGAAGAAAAGATCGGGGCACGTGGCAATGCCATATTCGTAGAAGTGCTTTGTCACCATTAAGAGACCCCATGTACTTTTAATGGGTAATAGACAGCTATCTGTTGGTGCAGGAAGCACCATATCGAACCTTGTTTTGATATTGGCAAAGGATTCAAAGTTAAGTACTATTTGTGATCTAATAAAGTTACTCAAGTGTGCAGGAAAGTCCTAGTTGATCTAGGCAATAAGTCCTGGCCACGGGCTGGGCAACTAAGTCCTGGCCACGGGCTGAGCAACTAAGTCCTGACATAAGGTTGGGCAATAAGTCCTGGTTGTGGACTGGGCACTAAGTGCTGGCCGAGGGTTGGACACCGAAGACCTGGTTCGAGGAATTGGGCACTAAGACCTGGCCGAGGGCTGGGCACCGAAGACCTGGTTCGAGAAATTGGACACTAAGACCTGGCCGGAGGCTGGGCACCGAAGACCTGCTTGGAAGGTGGGCACTAAGACCTGGTCGCGGATTGGGCACGAAGACCTGGTGAGTAAAGCTGGGCAAAAGTCTAACCGGAGGAGCCGGTTAGCAAAAGGTAAATTCTCTTGAGAGGAGTAGGTGAGGACGCATTCCCCGTAGAGGGAACAGTAGGCATCGGTTCGACCTAGGGTTCCATTTGGGAGACCCGAAGTCAGAACCAAGACAGCTACGGCTGTAAAAATCTAACATTTCTTGCCTTGTTTGTTGTGGAACTAACCATGGATGTAGGGACCAAAGGAACGTGTTTCTGCAGCTCAGAACGCCCCAAAGGAGAGGGGCAGTAGCTGGGCTAGGCGCCCGGGAGGTCCCGGGCGCCCAAGGTCAAAGCCAAACGAACAGCTAAGCAAGAATCGCTTCAAAAGCTTACTGGGACAGGCGCCCTCAAGGTCCCGGGTGCCCTGATGGTCCCGGGCGCCCTGGATGTCTCAGGCGCCCTGGGTCCAAGCCAACCAGTGATCGAAGCGAAATCAGCCGCGAAGCCAAGCAGACTAAGTCAACCAGGGCACCCCCAGTGTCCCGAGCGCCCCCGTCAGCTCCGAGGCTGATTCTGGAGGGATAAGCACTGACCGAGCTACGGATGAGATTTCTCGGATCCGAAGGCACGTGTCAGGCGCCCCCAGCATCCAGGGCACCCCCAGCATCCAGGGCGCCCCCAGGAGCACTATAAAAGGGGCTCGACCCCAAGGCTTCAGAACATCAATTTTCCAACGCCTCTACGCTCTTCGTTCAAGCACTCTGCTCTGGAAACCTCCGATCTCGAGATTCTAGCGCCGACGACAACCCTCTGCTCTAAAGTACGATCCACACCGGGCGTCGGTAACGAAGAGTATAATTTTCTTTATTGCACTACTATTGTAACAATCTTTGTAAATCTTTGCACCATTATAGAATTGTCCGCAGTAAACGGTCAAGACCGTGGGCCTTGGAGTAGGAGCTGATCGCGACTCCGAACCAAGTAAAAGTACTTGTGTTCTTCTTGTGTGTTTGTTTTCATTTCTGCTGTGTAATTTCTCTCAATCTTATCTGAAACATTTTCACGATATTCACCCCTCCCCCTCTATCGTGTTTACTAGATCCAACACTATCATTGCCAGGCCTCAGGACTCACAGAGGCTGTTAGACTAATTCAAAAGATTGCCTCAGGACAAGGGACGAATGTTTAGATTCCTCGGGCCCGACAAGTCGCCAAGAGAGAAGGACTAGCAACATAGACCTCACAGATGCTTAGCTTCCCCTCGTTGTACCACCAGCCTAATCAATCAGCCACACTTTCTTCGATTAGACTTGAAGGGGGACTTGTGATAGGGATGAGCATCTCGGGGTGGACACGTGGCACAGAGAAGCTACGTGGTAGGGCCCGCCAGGCTGGAACTCTGACATTGGACCGAGACTACCTCAGGAGAACAGACAAAAGTCTCCGAGGCCAGACCGGGTGTCGGGCTCCCGAGACTACCTCTAGAGAACAAGCAAAAGCCCTAGAAGTCAGCTCGGGTGACAGGCCCCGAGACCCTCTCGGTAAAACAAATGAAGGCCCCGAGGTCAGCTCGAGAGATGAGACCCCGAGACCGACTCGGGAGAGTGGAGCCCAAAGATCAATATATCAGATAACCCGACTTCAAGTAGTCATTCCTCTTTCCAAAATAGGAAAGTCATCGGATAATTATTGTCCGCAACACGCGGTAATTAAGGCCTTAATGATCGCAGTGGCCATTACCAAAAGATATCAAGTAACCGATGATCAGGGAACGTGGAGGAGAACGTGGGGACACTTGTGACCGAAACCTCAGGTATATAAGGTGCTTCGACATCCAGGTAAAGGGGAGTTTTTTCCGCACTTAGAGAAAATCTCTTGATTCCTCGTTGTCTTCCTAAGAGAGTTGAGATCCCTGACTTGAGCGTCGGAGTGAGCTCCGTCAGAAAATCTTCCAGTGTGTTTCCATTAACACTCGTGTTAATCTCGTAGGGCGTGAGCATCTTCTCCCCATCACTGTCTTCGTGGGTTGTGCTTTGGTGACTCGCCATCCATGTCATTCCTTCCGGAACACTTCCTTAGCTATATTCCTCTTTTAAATTGTTATGCTCCTCTTCTATCCCCAAATATTATATCTTCTCCCCCTTTAGGCTGGTTCACTCCTCGACAAAATCTCCAAGTGTAGATAAATAGTAAGCCGTTGTGACATGATCCCTCCATTCCTGGTGTCATCTTTCTTAGATAAATGCATCAAGTTTTGTGTAATGCATTTATCCAAGAAAGATGACACCAGGAATTTAGGAGCAGTTCAAACCTCTCTAGAATTCACTGGGTGTAAGAATAATTTCAACTAAAATAAATGTGGCACTACCACATAAGCAGCTCCCTCATAACTGGTCCACGCTATTGAGAGGAAATACAGTAGGAATCCAAATTAACAAGTGCATGAGCGAGGGTCCGTAGAGGTGATGAAATTTCTTGGTTGAATTTCGACCCCCCCCCAATATAATCATTATCCCATGCACTTACCAACTGAGCCAATCTTGAGGGCCAAAAAAAGTGATGAACCATGTAACAGTTGAATCTGAGACGATCGATCTTGTCGCATGGAAATTTTTCATCGGCCGCTAGGATAAATCGGGAATCACTCTCAGCGGACACTCCAAAAGCCCAATATCCTATAATTGTAAGTCTCATTTAAAAGAAAAATTCTTATAAAATGCATCCTAGTACAGAATTGAATCGCAAGTGTCTGATTTTCAACTGCTCTTACAGACTGTGTATATTCAAGTAGTTTCAAACCACTTTTGAAGCTAAGAATTTAAGAGCAGTTGTGAACCACTCTTGAGGTCGTCGTGTATAGGAACAGTTTGGAAACTGATCCTATCACGAAGCGAGGTGGACTCCCAAAAGCACGCGGTCTCCCGAAGGCCACGAGCTGCTGGTGATGGCTCTGATCTGCAAGAAAAAGATTGTTAGCGAACCCATCGGGAAAAGTCCCCAGCAAGACACTCCGACGATCAAGTCAGTCCCTGGTGGTGGAAGAGAGAAAGTAATGGAACAGTAGCAAAAATACTATTGCGCGTACCTGGGGGACGAGGAGTGGAGAGGCTTATATAGCCGGGGGAGCTGATAGCTTCTGCCCAGCCTGCCACCTTTTGTCGCATATGGAGACAAGGAAAGGCATAGCCAGCGGTGGCAGGGCAGGGTGTCGCATACCGGAATAAGGAAAGGGACACTGTCAACTTATGGGCGAGCGCTGTCAGGCCCAGTGTCTGTTGGAAATGAGATGGCTAGAGAGGGCGGGTGAATATAGCCAATCACTTTTTCTTGGCACTTAACAAGTTTTCTGCACTCAACTTATCAGTAGCACAACGGAAGATGTAAAATAAAATGAAGCAGTACAGTAAACGAAAATAGAAATGAAAGCAAACAAAGACAACTACCAAGATCGCTAACAAGAGGGATTACAAGGTTCGGGGATAACTTGCCCCTACTCCTTGGCGTGCCCTTAAGGTGGGCGATCCCTTGATCGTCGGCAGATCAAGCCCCGGCTTTCACCGGATATAACGTAACCTCCTTCTCGGTGTAGAAACCTCTCCACATCGTTTCAATCACAGATAAAGTTTAAGCACAAAGAAACAACAAGAAGGATCTTACTCAAACACTTAGCAAGGACAAGAACACAGCAAGCTTCCCTGAGCTCCACCCAGTGGCGATCTCACGCAAGAACCCTTCTTCGTGTCTTCCCACTGTCGGACTCCAAGCTCCTTGTTCTCTCCTTCAAGCGCTCAAGTAATGGATGATTGCTTCTCGATCGCTTTCTCAAAGTGATGAAAACTTCAAGAACACAGCAAGCAAGTTGTGGAGAACACAAGGCGCGGCAAGAACACTAGTTCACGAACTCTGCTTCCACGAAGCCAACTTCCGCCTTTTGATTCTCTACACAGCACCAGGTGACAACATCCTCCGTAGCCTCCAGCTACCTCACTGCCAACTCCAGCTACCACTGAGCCCTCTCTAGTCTTCCTGAGATCCCCTCAGCCAAGCCCCAGTCTCGGCTCCAGTCTGCAGCTCGGCCGTTGCAACCTGAAATGGAGAATCGGACAAACCTGTTCCAAGGAAAGCCTCCATTGACCTCTCCTTGAGTGTTTGAATCCTCCCCTGTCACCTGCGGCTTAATCAGACTGTTAGAGCAGTAAATCATACAGTAAATCAAATATCAGAGGCAAATAGCAGCGAATCGGATACGATCAGACGCTCTGACCGCGTCTGACAGTGCAATTTGAATTAAAGTGATCGGTCACCGGACCGATCCCGGACTTGTGGATCGGTCACCAGACCGATCTACTACTGTGCTGGGATTCCCAGCTCTTACGGCAACACAGCCTGATCGGTCACCGGACCGATCAGAGTGAAGCCTGATCGGTCACCCAGACCGATCATGACAGATGAACAGTGATTTTTTAATCAGCTCCTAAGTACCTGATCGGTCACCGGACCGTTCAGGACTTGATCAGCAAGGGAACTCACTCACTTCCCGCTCCCTGATCGGTCACCAGACCGATCAGGAGCAAGGCAGCGAGGAAGCAGCCTGCTCCCTGATCGGTCACCGGACCGTTCAAGAGCCACACAGTAGGTTCCCAACCTCACTGTGCACTCCCTGATCGGTCACCAGTCTGATCAGACATTGCTGGATCGGTCACCAGACCGATCCACGAAGGAGCAGCGTGCCAATGTCCCTGATCGGTCACCAGACCGATCCAGGGACTCAACCCTAGCCCTCCAAGCTAGTGTTTCATCCACCTTAGCCCTCCAAGCCAAGGATTTTTCCATCTAACTCTCCAAGTTAGGAATTTGCACCTAACCCTCCAAGTTAGGACTTTTCACCTAGCCCTCCAAGCTAGGACTTTTCACCTAGTCCTCCAAGCTAGGACTTTTCACCCAACCCTTCCGAGTTAGAACTTCATCCAACCTAGCCCTCCAAGCTAGGCACCTGACCCTCCAAGCCAGGACTTTTTACCTAATTCTCCAGGATGGGAATTTGTACCTAACCCTCCAAGTTAGGACTTTTCACCTAGCCCTCTAAGCTAGGACTTTTCACCCAACCCTTCCGAATTAGGACTTTTCCAACACCTAGCCCTCCAAGCTAGGACTTTTCACACCTAACCCTCCAGGTTAGGATTTTCCAACACCTAGCCCTCCAGGCTAGGATTTTCCATATCATGCCTAATCCTCGATCAGGACTTAATCATAATCATCATCAACCTAAACTAAAATCGATGTCAACACCAAAACAATAATCAAGGTCAGACTGCATCAATAGTATCGACTCCGAGGCCCACCTCATTTGGTAAGCACTTTGATACTTTCTTCGAATATTTTTAGTTCTAACTAAGATCATGTTCTTTTTGCAGCCACAATGATGCTAGCAGCGGCCCTAGAGGAGGGCTTTGGTTTCGACGACGCCGAGTTAGAGGCTCGGGTCGTCTCTCAGCTGAAGAGGAGGGAGGACGCCCCGACTAGGGCTACTCCCACGGATTCGGCTCCGGCCGTCCCGGAGCAAACCAACGCAGCCCCCGGTCCTGACACGAAGCTGCCAGGAGCCGACGAGCAGCCTCCTGCGTCAAAGTGTCGACGAGCTCCATCCCTGAATGGGGACCCGGCCAAGCCCTCTTCCAGCAAACGCCCTAAGAAGAAGAAGAAGAGGGCGGCAACTATCTCGGAAGCCCCTCAGGGAGCTCGTACCCCTGCTCCCAACGTCTCCTTCGGTACGCCCGACCTCCCGCTACCAGAGGGGTCGGGGTCTCCGCCGACAGAGGGCCAGATCAACCAACCCCCCATGCACCTCCTGGTCCCCACCTTGTCTGGTTGTCGCTGGGGGTACCACTAGACGATCTGCCCGACCGCTGCGAGGAACTATGACTGTACGAACCCATAGCCGATCGCTATCTACAAGGGCTCGAGGGGTCCTACTACCGCGGGTCGGGTAGCAAGACTGACTCCTTCTTCCTCGATGTCGCTCAAGTATATTTCGGGTCAACTCCTTTCTTTGCTTGTTACTTAGCTTTAGGATTTTTCTATGACTCCTCTCTTTTTTGCAGTTCTGGGGGTCGTGTCATAGCCTATCTATGTCACTTCTGACCCATTCCACAGCCCGAGCGCGAGCTGAGCGACGGGTGGAAGTCCTGGAGACCCGACTCAAGCACACCCAACTGGGTCTCCAGCGAATCCACCCTGAACAACTTGCGAGTTGAGGTCGCCGCCCTTCAGGACCACCTGGCCCATTCTAAAGAACAATTGGAGGTTGCCCGAGGCTGGGCCGAGATAGCAGACTCGGTCGTCGCTCAGTCGAACATTCGGATTTCCAATCTAGAGTACGCTGAGCGTAAGGCCTGGGCCCTCCAGGGGAGGACTCAAGACGAGCTAACAAAAACCCAAGATGAGCTCCTCGAGTCATCCGGAGCCTTTGCTTCTCTCAAGTCACAGCTACAAACCAAGGAGGAAGAGGTGGCGGCTCAAGCTAGGAAGATGGAGGAGCTAACGAACGAGCTAACTTCCCGAAACCGAGAGCTGAACCTCTAGACAGAAGAGCTCGGACGTCTGCGGGTCGAGAAGGCGGAGTGGGAGGCGGCCCGAGCGGAGCTCGAAGAGTTGCGCGCCCAAAAGGAGGGGGAGGTTGGTCGGTGGGACGCCCGTAGAGTTGAGTATATCAACTCTATGGAGTTCAACCGGCAAGTGTTTGAGCGGCTTCGAGCCATGTTGAAGCATCAGATGCTCAACATGTTCGAACAACTCAAGTAGGGTGGGCATATCGCTCCCGACCTGCCCCTCTCGGTGGTCAAGCTTTCAGGCATGGCTCAAAACATGCCCGAGGAGGTCCACTCACCCTTCAAGTGAGGGTCGGGTTTTTGTTTTTCAGTTTTCTTTGTTTGGTAGAGGCTTGCCTCCATTTATATACTACCAGTGCTTTTAATATAAGCTTCCTTTTGTTCATGCTCTCTCCGATGTGATTGTCTCCGCTTCTAAGTGCTGACGGCCCGGACAGGTGTTAGTGAGGTCAATTCGGATGAGAGAACAATCGAATAACTCGGCTTCATGAGTGACTAGGCTAAGTGTTCGAGTGCGATTATTTCTAAGTGCCAGCCACTCGGGGAAATTAACAAAGAATTCTGGCAAAGGGCAACAAGCCACGTGTATAAAGCTGCTGGCTCGGGAGGCTCAGAGTCTTGCCCTTAGGTCGGCCTAATCCCAAGAAGCGTGGGTCGCCACGCGTCCAGACCGGGGGCTAAGCCAAGGGAGACGTGAGAGCATGTCCGCTCATAACTCGCACGAAGGCGAGCATCCAGAAACTCAGTCGGATTGTACCCAGGGAGCGTGGGCTGCCACAAGTCCAACTGGGAGCCAAGCCGAGGGGTGTGCGGGGGCATGCCCGCTTATAACTCGCACGAAGGTGAGAGTCTGGACACTCGGTCGAATTGTACCCAGGGAGCGTGGGCCGCCACGCATCTGACTGGGAGCTGAGCCAAGGGGTGCGCAGGGGCATGCCCGCTTATAACTCGCATGAAGGCGAGAGTCTGGAGCGCCTGCAAGTTGAGTGAGAACCCTATTCTTCCACTATCATCATAGACAGGCAATACATTTGTCTTACAAACTTTCACTCTGCCTCTCGATAGGGTTGAAGGTGGATAGCACTCCAAGGCTGATCGAGCTTCTTCCCCTGTGCATTCTCCAGGTAATACGCTCCTGAGCCCATCTTCTACACAACCTTGAAAGGCCCTCCCCATTGAGGCTTCAGTTTGCTGACATCCCTGACCGGTTTGATCCTTTTCCAAACGAGATCCCCAAACTGGAACGTTCTCAGCAACACCTTCCGGTTATATCTTTGCTTCATTTTCTGGCGATAAGCAAACATTTGAGCAGCTGCCTTTTCTCGAATTTCTTCAACCAGATCCAACTCCAGACGCCTCCTTTCCGGGTTATCTTCAACATAGGCTCTTCGCCGGTCTGACTCGCATCTGATTTAGACTAGCACCACAGCCTCACATCCATAGACCAGCTGGAAAGGTATGTGGCCCGTGGTTTCTTTTAGTGTGGTTCGTAGGGCCCACAAAACGCTCGGCAGCTCGTCTACCCAAGTTCCCCCTACATGGTCCAGCTTGGTCTTCAGACCCCTCAGGATCTCCCGGTTGGCCACTTCGGCTTGGCCGTTACTCTGTGCGTATGCCACAGAAGTGAAAGCCTGCTGAATGTCGTAGGCTGAGCACCATTCTTGTATCTTCCTACCCTGGAATTGGCTTCCATTGTCTGAGACGAGCTTGTGAGGAATTCCATATCGGCACAAGATATTCTGCCATATGAATTTGATCACGACTTGCTCGGTGATCCGCGCCAGGGCCTCAGCTTCTATCCATTTGGAAAAGTAATCCACAGCTACTAACAGGAATCTCTTTTGAGCTACGGCGGTCGGGAATGACCCCACGATATCCATGCCCCATTGATCGAACGGGCAGGATACTACTGATGCCTTCATCATTTCTACGGGTCAGTGAGGAAGGCAGTGATGCTTCTGACAGGACAAGCATGTGGAGACCATCTTGTCTGCGTCCTTCTGCAGGGTCAGCCAATAATATCCGGCCAGTAGCGCCTTCCGAGCCAACACCCGGGCTCCCGCATGACTTCCACAGACTCCCATGTGTATCTCTCTCAGCACATAATCAGCATCTTCCTCGCCCAAACACTTGAGTAGAGGTC
This sequence comes from Boesenbergia rotunda, assembly GCA_024364735.1. NCBI lineage: Eukaryota > Viridiplantae > Streptophyta > Magnoliopsida > Zingiberales > Zingiberaceae > Boesenbergia > Boesenbergia rotunda. The sequence goes on along the minus strand of JAGFNQ010000365.1, from coordinate 217,686 downwards.
GGGTGAAAGCCCTTTTGTACAACATATCCCCTACCATTGAGTATTGAATTGCTCGCTTCCTGAGGAGTCAAACTTTTTCCCGGTCAGCCAGGAGGACCCCTTCTGTTAGATATGCAATGAGCGACACTCTCCAATCTATCCCCAGCTCCAGCTCAGCTTGCTGCTTCGCCTGCATCACCATCATCGCCTGCCCACTCAACTGAGGAAGTACCCAAGAGCCGACTGAGCTGGCCAACTTAGCCAGCTCGTCCGTCCTTAAGTTGCTTTCCCTAGGGATTTTCTGTAACTGCATCTCCTGGAAACCGACCTTCAATTTCTCGTAGGCCTCCACGAATACCTGCAGTCGGTCACTGTTGACCTCGAACCGACCAGAGATCTGTTGGGTGGCCAGCTGAGAGTCCGAGTATAATATTACCCGAGTGGCTCCCACGTGCTTGGCAGCTTGCAGTCCAGCTATAAGGGCTTCATACTCGGCCTCATTGTTTGTAGCTCGGTATTCCAGTCGGACAGATATATGCAACTGTTCCCCCTTTGGGTAAACCATCAGAATGCCGATTCCACTACCCGGTCGAGCCTCTTCTGAATGCAACTCACTTAAGAAGTCTGCCAAGGCCAGCGCTTTGATGGCCGGCCGAACTTGGTACTGGATATCATATTCACTCTGCTCAGTTGTCCACTTGATTAGTCGGCCTGATGCCTCGGGGTTTGAGGCCACTCGACCCAGGCTGTTGTTGGTCAGGACCACTATTGGGTGTGCTAGGAAATAAGGTTGGAGCCTTCGAGCAGCTAACAACAATACATACGCCAACTTCTCGAGCGTCATGTACCGACACTCGGCTCCTTTCAATAAATGGGCGAAGAAATATATAGGCTGTTGCTCAGCTCCCTCCTGCCTGACCAAAACCATACTGACCAACTCAGCTGAGGCAGCCAAATACACAGATAGAACCTCTCCAACCTCAAGCTTGGCTAAGACCGGTAACTCGGTGAGGTATGCCTTCAACTCTTCGAACGCCTTGTCGCAATTGGCGTCCTATTGGAATTTGGTGGCCCGACGGAGGGTCTTGAAGAATGACAGTCCACGCTCGGCCAACCGGGAGATGAAGCGGGACATGGCCGTGATCCGCCTAGTGAGCCTTTGCGCTTCTCAGAGGTTCCTTGGCGGGGGCATATCGAGTAGGGCCTTAACTTTGCTGGGGTTGGCCTCGATGCCCCTCTCGGTTACTATGTACCCAAGGAACTTTCCGCTCCGTGCTCCAAAAAGACATTTAGCTGGATTCAGCTTGAGTTCATACTTGTGCAAAGTCTGGCAGGTTTCCTCCACATCGGCCATTAGGTCCCCTGCTCGGCTGGACTTGATCAGAATGTCGTCTACATATACTTCTATATTCCTGGCTGGACCTTATTCATCATTCTCTGGTAGGTAGCTCCGGCATTCTTCAATTTGAACGACATGACCGTGTAGCAGTAAGTGTCGTCAGCTATGATGAAGCTAACCTTCTCCTGATCCTCGGCAGCCAAGGGAACTTGGTGATAACCCTGATATACGTCCAGCATGGAAATGAGCTCGCTGCCTACGGTTGAATCGACCATTTGATCGATACGGGGCAAAGGGTAACAATGCTTCGGGCAGGCTCGGTTGAGGTCCCGGAAGTCGATACATACCCTCCACTTGTTGTCAGGCTTGGCTACCAGTACTACATTGGCTAGCCAGGTTGGGAACTGAACTTCTCGAATGTGGTCGGCCTCCAGCAATTTCTCGATCTCAGCCCGGATCACCTTATTCTACTCGGTGCTGAAGTCTCACTTCCTTTGCTTAATCAGCCAAGCATTGGGATACACGTGGAGGTGGTGCTCAGCCACCTCCAGTCGGACGCCTTTTAGTTTCTTGACTGACTAGGCGAACACATCCTGGTTCCTAGCCAGGCACTCCAGCAGGGGCTCCTTCAGCTCGGTTGGGAGTTCGGCAGCTACCTTGACTCGAGCTTCCTCTCGGTCGGGAAGCAATTGGACTTCCTCCTTGTTGTCGTGTAGCTCGGCCCAAGGGGAAGCCTGTACCATGTTGCAGCTTGAAAAGGGGCGCGGGGCCTTTTGGCTCTCCACCTGGACATCGTCCACATAACATCTTCGGGCCACCCTCTGATCTCCCCTGACTTCTCCTACCTTGTCGCCGACTGAAAATTTAATCTTGAGGTAGAAGGTCGAGGTGACCGCCCTGAACTCGTTGAGGGCCAGTCGACCCAAATGGCGTTGTAGGCCGAGGGGGCGTCCACTACCAGAAAGGTGGACCATCTGATCCTCTTTAGTGGTTCCTCGCCTAAGGAAATGGCCAATCGAATCTGACCAATGGGTTGCACCTGGTTCCCCGTGAACCCGAACAATGAGGTTGCCACCAACTCCAGTTGGGACATCTCGATCTGTAGCTGGTCGAAGGCCTTCTTGTAAAGTATGTTGACCGAGCTGCCAGTGTCTACGATAGTTCGGTGGACTTGGTAGTTAGCGATGATGGTTGTGATGACCAGGGTGTCATCATGCAGGACTTCCAGTCCCTGTAGATCTTGGGGGTCAAAGCTGATCTGCGGCCCCTGTGCTTGGGCGGCACTCGTGCTGACTTGATGAATCTCCAAGCGGCGCATCTGGCCTTCCGGGCTCGATTGGAGTCTCCCCCGGTTGGTCCGCCCGAGATGACATGCACCCCTCCAAGGACGGCATTCTGCCGATTGGCTTGCTCCTCATCCATCTCCTCGGCCTCGGCTCGGTCCTCCTGTGGGAAAGGTTGCGAGCGACTGGGGGATTCCTTCGAGGTTCTTCAGCTGCTGGGGCCATGGCCGAGCTGCCTCAACCCGAGCCGCGTCCGGGAGATGCTTGTCGTCCATGCCCTCGGGAGCAGGAGCCCGCCCCCTACCGGTTTGTCGGCACTCCTCTGTGGCGTGGGTATGGCTCTGATGGAACTCGCAGTAGGGTCTCCAGCGGGTTGGCAAACACCCCTGAGTCACCTGCTGCACATGTCGTCTTTCCATTCCCGCTCGGTCGATGGGACCTTGCGGGCTACGGATAGGCCCGCTCGGGGATCTATTGCTTTCGGCGGGGTTGGATGTCACTACGCTGACCGACTCCTTCCGAGCGGCCTGCGCTTCCTCAACGTTGATGTATTTGACAGCCTTCCCTAGTAGGTTGTCAAAGTCCTTCGAGGGCTTTCTGATCAATGAGCGGAAGAAATCTCCCTCCTGTAGTCCTTGGTAGAAAGCGTTGATCAGAACCTCAGGTGTGGCGGTTGGCACATCCAGTGTCACTCCATTGAATCTCTTGATGTAGGCCCGGAGAGATTCCTTAGGGCCTTGCTTCAGCGTGAACAAATTGAGGCTCGTCTTGTGATGCCTCCGGCTGTAGGCAAAGTGTTGGAGGAAGATCCTCCTCAGCTCCTCAAAACTTGACACCGACCCATTGAGGAGTCAGTCGAACCACCTCTGGGCGAGTCCCGAGAGAGATGTCAGGAACGCTCGACACTTCACGCCCTCCGGATATTGATGTAGCAAAGCAGCACTCTCAAACTTCATCAAGTGCTCCTCCGGGTCGATGGCTCCAGCATACTCGGGGATCGTAAAGAATTGGAGGTGCCTGGGAACTGGGTCCTCCAAGATCCACAAGGAGAAAGGGCTACATACTAGGGTGGTTGGGGAGGGGTCGGCCGGGACCTTTCCCTTGTCTATACGCGGCCCGTGCATCTGGTTGGACGCCGATGCCTCGGCCGGCATCGAATTGGCTTCGTCGTCTCGATCCCGATAGAAAGCCGTGGGGAAGGGCACAGAACCGGCCTCAGGTCGGACAGGCCTTCCCCGCCCTCCTGAATGTCCAAGTGTCACCGGCTCGGGAAATCTGGGTGCTTGGCTACCAACCTGCGAAGGTCTCTGAGGGGTTTTCTAAGCTCGGGCAGCCATCAAGAGCTCGTACTCCTCGGGTGCGACAGTCATCATGACCCAGTTGGGATCTTCCATTACTAACTTTCGGTCAGGCGAATTTGCCCTCCTTCTAGCGCCAAATTTGATCCTGTCGCGAAGCGAGGTGGACTCCCAAGAGCACGCGGTCTCCCAAAGGCCACGAGCTGTTGGTGATGGCTCTGATCTGCAAGAAGAAGACTATTAGCAAACCCACCTGGAAAAGTCCCCGGCAAGGCACTTCGACGATCAAGTCAGTCCCCAGTGGTGGAAGAGCGAAAGCAATGGAACAGTAGCAAAAATACTATTGCGCGTACCTAGGGGGCAAGGAGTGGAGAGGCTTATATAGCCGGGGGAGCTGACAGCTTCTGCCCGGCCTGCCACCTTTTGTCGCATGCGGAGACAGGGCAACGCATAGCCAGCGGTGGCAGGACAGGGTGTCGCATACCGGAATAAGAAAAGGGGCACTGTCAACTTATGGGCGAGCGTCGTCAGGCGCCGCTCGACCTGACACAGGCATAGGCGACCGTGGTACGGGGTGCCAGGGAATGGTAGGAAGTGAAGGGATCTATAGGTAAAAATATTTAAAATCGCAGCGGAAATAAGATCCCTCGAGCGATCCATGCGAAAGAAAAACTCATACAAAGTGATCTACAATTCCTATCTTATAGGAATACCTTTGTCGTGTGCCCTTCGCTTATCCCGCTAGTCCTTTGGTTTGCCAGATCTCTTACACGTTCAAGTGTCCGTGCCTCTATGCGTATCCACACGAACACGATCTATGCCTCGGAGAAGAACCACCTTAGTTGTGCTAGCAACTTGGGATGGTTCACAAAGCACAAGAACCTCCACTAGGGAGTTATGGACAAGGAGGAAGAAAGAAGAGGAAGAGAGATGCACCCTCTAGCCTTTGACAAGGGGGGGTATTTATACTCATCTAATGAATACCAAGGGTCTATGTCCCTTGAGCTCCTCTCATCTTAATGCTAATAAAACTCAATGAATACCAAGCCTCTTGGTATCCCTTGAGACTCTTAGTATTCTATTCATCTAATGAATAGAATGTCTCTTAGCCTTCCTCTTAAATAATATTTTATTAACCCCTTTAATGAATATTATCCATAATTAAGTGGTTGAGTCTAATCTAGATGAGTCTAACTAAAATTAGACTCAATCCCATAATCTAATTGGATTCACTTGAGTCTAACTCAATTAATCTAATTTGAATCAAATCTTAGTCAATCCAAGATCAATTAATTTCCAAAGCATTGTGTCCTTAGTGTGTGACCCAATAGGTTCTCGTAACGTTGGCAATGTGTCTAAACCACTTTAGACACATAAGCAATGAGCGGCATCTAGCAATGCATCATTGCTACCCAAGTAACAAGAAAAGTCGAGATCCGACTTAACCTCCGTGACTACGATAATGTATGACCTTATCCTTCTATCCTCGATATCTAGATTGACCAATGAGGCATAGATCGTGTCATCCTCAGTCAATCTTGTGTTTCTTGATCTCGAGTAGACTCACTCAAACAAATGAGCTCAATATCTCATATTGACTCATTTGAGCATGACCATGCGTTTTAGTAGTCCTACTCGATCAAGGGGCCCACAGATATCACTCCCATCATATGGGAGAGATAGATTCCATCTACATCACTCACATCCCTCCGCATAATTCATTACATACCCAGTGATCGCCTTTATAGTCCACCCTGTTACGGGTGACGTTTGACGATACCAAAGTACATAACTCCTTATGTGGGGAACCGTAGTGACTCTAGGTCTAAGGACTATTCATACTAATAGTCACATGAGAAAGTTTATGACACTCATATGACAATCTATGAAATTTTCTCATGGCAGGTCAATTCAGTACACATTCTCCAATGTATACCCATATGTCAACTTGATATCACATATCCATGACTTGTGAGCTCAAGTCATCAGTTGACCTACATGCTAGTCTTCATGCATTAATATTGTCCTTGAATATTAATACTTGACTAGGAATGGTTTAGAGTAGTGTTCTCTACATTATCTCACTATCGATTCAACCAATCGATATAATATAAATAAGAACCTACTACCCAAGGACATTATTATACTTAGTTATTTGGCAAAAATACAAAGTAAGTATAATAACCAAACATGTCTTTATTAATAATAGAATATAATACAAAATGTCCCTAGTCAATCATCACATAATTGGCTTTAGGGCTCCTACTAACAGGAAGATCATGGCGTCAGCGGGATACTCGTGATTCAGACCTGAATGGTATTATATTTGTCCCAACCCCGTACCTCTTCTGCTAGTCTTGTGCCAGGGAGTGGGCGTTCTTGTGAGTCGCGACAAGACTTCTATCGGTAGTGCCGACTGGCGGCTAGGCACGAACTCGGGCCCTACCATCACCATTACCGAGAATCAATGTTCGTAGAATCGTGATCCTATGCATGATCGATTTTGGGTCAGGATCGGATCGTAGAAACGTATGATCCTATCGAAAATCTTTAAAAATTTTATGATTAATAATTCATATAAAAAATGATTAATAATTCATATAGAAAAATTTTCTCATGTTAACTCAATGCGACATATCGATCCGGTTGACTTGGGGAGTTGGGGTCAAGGCGGCGAGCAGTGCAGGGCGAACAAGAAACGTGCAGAGGGAGGTTCTAGAATCTGGATTTTGGATTTGGAATGAAGTGTTTTTTAAAAAATCTAATAAAATATATTTTAAGTAGGATACGTGGGCTGAGTTCTGGGCCAAAGGAAACAAAAAACCATGGCCCTACAAAGCAGCCCTAAATCCCTAGCCCAAAAAGTATACAAATTCATAGGATCGTAGAATCGTGTAGAATCGTACGATTCTACCGATCCTATGCGATTCTAACGATCCTGTGGCGATTCTACTACAGAAAACGATCTTGAACGACTCTGGATCGATTTTTTACTTTTGGATCGTAGAATCGTACGATCCTACGATCCGGATCGCGATTTTGCAAACTATGCCGAGAATAGCCTTCCCGAGCCAGGGTATGCCCGAGTTGGAATACCCCGACTGGGTCCGAAGTGAATCAGCTGAAGGCTTGGTACCCTTGCAGCTCGGGCTTTGCCGACTCGGGTCCTCGCCACGGGGGAGCTCTAGGGCTCCAGTCGGGGTTCCTCTGAGTCGGGCCTTCGCCTTCATAGAACCCGGGGGTTTTGGCATCCGTTGGCTCGGCGACCATTCCCCAGTCGGAGCGGGCCCGAACTGTGCTTGAGCCCTATATTTGACGGACCTTCAGTGGTCCTTGACCCAGACCCTTGCTGACGGGGCGCCAGGCTTACTGGCCCACTTACGCGCGAGCCGGTCCGGGCCCATGAGCATGGGCTGGGATCAGAAACAGTCATGATGCTAAACATATTGGATGAGGTCGTTGTGTATAGGAACAATTTTGAAACAGTCATGATGCTAAACATGTTGGATCAATTCCCAAACTTTCTTGAATGTAATGGTTTTAGAAGCGTTTTAAAACCATTGGTCAAACTGTAAATTTGGAGCTATAAATTTGCAATCGCTCTTCAAGTCGTGATTATAAAGTTGTTTTAAACTATTCGTAAAACAAAACATATAGAAACATTTTTTGAGTTATGAATTTAGAGCGGTTTACAAACGACCGAGTAAATTGCGTACAACTCACCGTAGAAGAAATATGATTGTATCAATGGTACTATAGTTGTTCAGGGATCTCTACGCAGAATGCATCAGTGGTGAATTTTAGTCGATTGATCAACGTCACTACAACAGAACGACAAAGAGAAATTGAAGATGAATGCCTATAAAAAGGTGTCACGGATAGTATTTGAAAGCTAACAATCCTAAGATATTTTATTAATCATTTAATCGCTTGAGACGCATTGACGGAGCTCTACTTACCCAATTTATATCCCATCATATTGACGAAGCTATCTGAGTTAATGGCATTGCTATCATAATTAGCAATGGTGATATAGATTACCAACACATCATTAGGAGGATGGTCACTCCCTCGAAATGTCAAGGGCCAAATCTGATCACTAGTGTCTCTCGGGATATAGATCTCTTGCTGATTGTGAAGTTCTCCATCCAATTATGAACTTTTCAAATTCGATTAGAGGTTCTGTTTGTTGTTCACCTCCAGATCATGTTGACATCTCAGATCAAATTGATCTTGAACTCTGGTTATCTTTGCAACAATTGTCTCCATCCGTACAACGATGACCACCCTTTTTGGATAGATAAAAGCATACCCTACTTGGTAATTACCAAAGGCGTACTAATTTTTTTCGTTCTTTCTATTTTACCTCTCCTATCAATCACATACAACCTCAACATCTCACTCTCCACTTGTGGAAAGCAAATCTCTCTCTCTCTCACCTATCAATTTTTATTTAGCTTGAATTTACTTTTTCAAAACACCATCACTGGGGGTGATAAAAACAATAATAGATAATATATTTGAACTTTTTACAATTCAAAAATCTATAAAATCTGAAATACATACAATCGAAGCTCTCTAGGTTAATTAGTGAGTTTTAACCGAAATCTACTAATGGACATATCAGGCCCTAGGGGATGTTCATATCATCTTCAGGGCCTAGATGATCATTTCAGACTCAACGTGGACCTGAAACGTAAACTTGAAATGATCATTTCAGGCTCTGGGGCTTCTGATATGAACATATCTTGATGGTCTGATATGTCTATTAGAGAATCTCAATCAAAATTTATATGATTGACCTAGAGAGATCCGATTATATTCATTTCAGGTCTATAATTTTTGAAGCTGTAAGAAATTTAAATATGTTATCCATTATTATTTTCAATTTTTCTAATGATTATGTTTTGAAAAATAAATTCGAGTCGGAATAAAAATTGATAGATGAGAGATGAGGAAGAGAGATTTACTTTCCTCAGCAGAGAGAGAGGACAGAGATGTTGAGCTTGTACGTGGTTGACAGAAAAAGTAGAAAGAGAAGATCAAATAAATTAATTTATTCTTTGATAATTACTAAAGTACGATACCCTTTTTAGTCAATTTAAAAAATTAGGGGTGCTATTCGGTGAATTTTGGGAATAAATTGTACAGTTGTACTTTCTGTCATGGAAATTGATTGTGAATTTTGATATTTGAACAAACAATTTAAATTAGGATCATTTATATATTTGATACGTGTATAAAGTTGAAACAAGATTTGAACAAGATATATATAGAGATTTGGCGTGGTAAGGATTATTAATAACTCAGATGGTCGAACTATTAGATTATTAATCAAAAAAATTATTATTCCTAGATAAAATAAAAATGGCAGCGAAAACAAAATGGCACCCTTTGTTTTTGAGATAAAGCATAGATTTTTAAGATTTTACAAAAAAAATAAAATATATTTTTTCCTTAATATATAAATTTGGTATTATTCATTTGAAAATTTCTAAAACCCAATCTTGCTGGTAGAGATCTAACAATTTTATAAAAAAAATAATCACATCCATAGATTTAAATTAATCTTATAAAATATTAATCGCATCCATTAAATGAAATTTAAATTTAACTTATAAAAAGTAATTTTTTATAAAATATTTAACATAATAAAAAACAAAAAATTACATCACAATTCAGTTTAAATCTAAAAAAGAATAAACTTATTATCTCTACTAACCATAATATAAATTTATAAGAATTTGTAATTTTAATAAAATATTTATTAAAACATTTAAATAAACAATAATGTGTTTTCATAATCTTAAAAATTAAACAACCTTTTTTTATTTTTTTCTAATATATTTTACTTTCGTAATCAATTGAATTAGATTGATTTAAATTTTCTAGTATTCTATATCGCAAACATTGTAAAATATAAACGCAGTTATTATTACATTTAATGAATAAATTATTTAATATTATTTATATTTTGAAAAAAACACGAATTAAATTTAATGTTATGTTATGTTATGTTATGTTATGATTTAAATTCATATTTTTAAGAGTAATTCGGAATTATAAAATATAAACTTAAGTTTTTTTACTGATTATTTAAAAAACTAATTGATAAAATATTGAATACCGATACTTTCTTTTAAAATAATAAAAAAATAATAGCAATGTTATTTAAAAAAAATTCATGTTTAAAAATGCCGATATTTTTTTCTAATTCAAAATTAGTTATGACCATTAATTAAATTATTGAGAATAATTCAAAATTTCTATAATTTCTTTTATAAAAAAAAACAACCATGCAAAATTATTAAGTCGTTAACAGTTAAATTAGTTGTATATATAAATGCAACACAGAGAATTTTTCCTCTACAATTTCTAATCGATTTTCAAATCAAGAATCAGTTTCATCGATGGGGCGGAAGAGGAAGTCATCGAAAGTTGCCTCCGTCCATCATGGAACCTCAGGTTGGTCGCCGCCGGTGCCGGTCATAATCTTTGACATGCCGCCGGAGGTCTTTCCGACCACCGAGCAGCAGTTTAAGGACCATGTCCAACTGTACACCGGCGGCCCTGAAACCCAAGCCGCCGCCGCCGCCGCCGCCAGGCTCGGCTGCAGTGTTCCTCCTAGAAGATCACCATACGGTCACCGTCCTAGTCCCTCACGCTGTCCTCCGCCGGCCAATGCTATTACCGATCCCTCTCTGGCGACCGCCATCGTTCCTTTCCAGCACAATGAGGAGCGTCATCACACAGCATCGTCTTCTTTCGTCTCCGACGACTACGCCACCACTTCTTATGGCGCCGGCGTCGCTATGGCCTCTTCTAACGCCCTTTCTCCATCGACATCGAGGGCGATCATAGACCTTATCAACACCCATTTCATGTCCGATGATGACCTCCACAACGTCGCCACTTCTAATGGCTTCGTTCCCGATTCCTCTCTGGCGGTTAATGTCATTCCTTTCCAACACAATCAGGAGCTCCACCTCACCGCCGGTGGCCAGAACACTCAACAGTACTCTTCCTACGTTCTTCCTGATCCCTCAAAATCAGCTTTTGCTCCTCTCCGGTATAATCAGCAGCTCCTCCTCGCCGCCGGTGGCCAGAACACTCAACACAACCCTTCCTGCGTTGTTCCTGGTCCCTTCCAGTCAGCTTTTGCTCCTCTCCAGTACAATAATCAGCAGCTTCGCTTCGTCGCCGGTGGAAAGAACACTCAACAGTACTACTCTGCCTACGTTCCTCCTTATCCCTCACTGCCAGCCTTTGTTCCTTTCCAGGACAATCAGCAGCTCCTCCTCGCCGCCGATGGCCAGAACGTTCGACAATACCCTCCCTCCGTTGTTCCTTTGCAGCATAATGAGGAGTTGGGTCATCTCACCGCCGCCATGCCTTACGCGGCATCGGCTACTATGGTCTCCGATGACTACGCCACCACTTCCACCCCTGTTTTTCCTATGGTTTCTAATGGCGGCGTTTCTACGGCCTCCGCTGACGCGTCAATAATGTTGGACAGCGTCACCGCCCATCTTATGTCCGATGATGAGCTTGGCCACATTACGGCTTCTGCCCTTATTCCATCGTCGTCTCTCTTGGACAAGGAGGCCACAGATCTTAGAGAGAACAATGGTTTCACCGTCACCTTTCCTACCGGTGCTGCTGTTCAAGTTTCTAACGGCAACGTCTTCGTCGGCGCCTCTGCCACGAGGCCACCTTCCAACTCTAATAGCGTTGCCAATATCGTGGAACAATTCCTTGAGGAGAACGATGACGACCTAGATTGGAGCTGGATACGTAACAATTTGTAGATAATTTTTTTTAAAAAAAAGTTACGTTGTATTTTTGGAAAGAAATGTTAGAATAAATTCGTGTTATAGTATTGCAAATTTGCAACACTATGTTGCTGATTGTCCTTTTATCTTTGTTTTTATATGGATCCATTTTTGTTAACCAAGTGGCAAGCCGCAAGAGCTCCTCATCGGGCCCACAACGAAAATGAATGAAGTAATCCATAGGAAGATTGGGTTTTATTTTCGAAGAGGTTGTTCGATTTTTTTTCTTGATAATCTATCATCCATATCACCTCGGCTATGCCTATGAGTCAATTTTTTAAACCAATGATACCCAAAAAAAAATGATACTCCCGCTAATTGCTTCAAGTGGTGGGTCAATCGAGTGCTCCAAGTCAACAGAGTCGCCTGATTGATTATCCAGAGTAAAGTAACTCTGAATCTTGGTGGATTTCCGAATTCTCGAAAACTAAGATGTCAATACCTACATTTAATACAATTTCATTAAAAATAGATTTGTCTCTTCCTATAGGATTTCAAGGTTATAACGATAAATTATTTCTCAGGATATAATAGGGAGACAATGGTCACAACCTAACATAGGTTGTTCATGGCTAACTAAGAATTACCAATCGTCAATTAACAACAATTAAATTTTGTTCCAACCGATCCACACAAGTCACCTTAAGTTTAGTACATTCTTGGTCATAAATTTGCACTCCTATAAGTTCACATGTGAGAGAGAATATCTCCTCCTATATTTATTCACAATACTAATACTTGTGAATCAATCACAATAACTTGAAGTTTCTATTGTGGGTTAAAGGTTGAGTCTTCTCCTTCCTTTTTCGCCTCTTTCTAATTCGTTGTGTGTATAAATATAAAATCATTTGTTACCTCTCTTTTACCTCACGAACTACTTTTTTAATCAAGAATTATTCTTTTGTTGGGAGAAGTAAAGTTGGTTCGGTATAATATATTGGTATCAAAACCTGGTATGTATATCGTGGCTAAACTTTGTATATCAATTTCAGTATAGTATAAACTTTATACTGTTTACACTTAAATTTCGATATTAGTACGATTTATCGAATACTGAACTATTAAATTGCATATTGATAGTCTACTAATATTTTTCGATATGATATAATACTATATCATAAAAAGTATATTCAATTTTCGTCAATACGTACATGGATATACCAAAATTTTTAATATTTTCTCAACTCTAGGGAGAAATTGTATCGCGACCGTCAAGACCCGCCCACAAATGTTGACCCACACGATCGCTAACGCATAGACCCATAATCAACCAGCTACCGACGACAACCATGATTGTAGATGAAGCGATGCCAAGAACATGTCCAAATACTCTATTTCGCCTGCAAAAGTATAAGAGCGAGTCCTTTTTTCTCTTCTCCTCCTTCGCCATCGGCTGTTCATCCCAAATATCCACTGAGGTCCATGATGCCACTTTGACTTCCGACGTTTCTACCCCGCTTCTTCCATCATTTTGGGAGGGCATCAAATTAAGAGATGGAAGGTGATATTAATTATGGCTAACGACCTCAACTTCGTTGTCACCTCTTCCGCTAATGTTACCTCCAAAAGAGAATAATTATTTAATAAGATTTTTGACCGAACCAAATCAAATTTATACATATTAATTATTAGATAAGACATTTTCTTTATTAATATATTAATTAATAATTTCTTTATGAATATGTTAATTAACTGTTTCTTTATTAATTTTTTATTTGACTAAGCTTCCTAAGATCTCTATAAATTGTATATCTTATAGATAAATTATTTAATCAAGAAAGTTATTTTGTTATCTCTCTTTCTCTCACTACTTCTATTCTCTTTACATGGTATTAGAGTCATAGCTCTTCTTACCTTACGAGCTGTTTTTTCTTATGCGACGTTTTTTTTCTTCTCCATGTGACGCATGCTGTCATCATTTTTTTTCTTTATAAAGAGAGTTTTTTTTAAGTGTCTTGTCTCTTCCTTCTTGATTTATTGCTTGCCACCCTCCTTCTCATTTCTATCACCTGCCAACTCATGACGGGATAGTAGGAGAGAAGAGGAATAACCTCCGTGCCTTTAGGCCTATACTCAATCACCATTAGGCTAGTGTTTTGCATTTTCTTTTCTATTTTTGTAATTTTTCTCAGCAAGAAGCCAAGATACAGCAACAACAACTTGTGTTATTTTTGTTGTTCTTATTTTTGATGTCAGATATGTTGGGATCGATGGCTCGGCTAGAGGGGGGATGAATAGCTCGTCACCCTTAATTTTCAATTTTCTTCTTATACGTATTAGTGCGTAAGCGGAATAACAATTAACTAAACACAAATGAAAGACAAATCGGCTTAACGTGGTTCTGAGATGACGCTCCTACTCCACAACTGTCCGTAAGGTGGACGATCCCAATCCGTTGGTGGATGACTCCTCGGAAAACCTTCGATTATGGTCATGTAGCTCCTTGTTGGTCGAGAAACCTCACCACAACCTCACACAAGACACAAGAGCACTTAGACTATTAATTGGCCTTTAACCAATAACAATTTTGTCAATCTTGTTCAAGCAAACCGAACTCTCTTAAATAGAACTCGTTGTTGATCCAGCCGTTACCATTCAACTGGTGCCAACACCAGTCGACTAACAGCTGTTGAATTTGAACATTACAGCTCAACGTTCAAATTCAGGTGACACCAGTCAACTGCACAGAAGATCAGTTGACTGATCCTTCTGTGACCTCTACCAATCGACTGATCCCATACTAGTCGACTGATCAAACCCTAAACCTAGGATTTCCCTTCCCGAGTATAGTTTACTCACACTCGAACCCTCACGACTCACGTGACTCTTCCTTTGCAGCTTTGACTATTTCCTTCAAGTCTTCTTCGCTTTGGCTTTCGTCCCTCGGATGTACACAAGCCCGTGGCTCATCTTCATGTCATCCTTCGCGTATGCCTTTGGCTCTTGTCCCTTGAATGCATGCAAGCCCATGACTTGTCCTCATGTCATCCTTCGCGTATGCCTCGAAGTGTGTTTTCCTCAGTCATCATTACTACCTTGTCCATAGTCCCTCGAATGCTCCATCCTTCATCGGACCTGAAGTCTTCAAGCTAAGTCTATGTGTATTTTGCAGAACTTGCATACTCAAATATATATATCAAATATAAGTGTGTACCTAACTTAAATCGTTTGCCCAAACATCAAAACATATGGTCCCACGAACCATAAATTGTCTCAATAATCTCCCCCTTTTTGATGTTTGGTAATATGTTTAAGTTAGGGAAAATAAATAGCAAATACAAATGCTAAAAACTTTTAGACTTATGTTGCTAAGGTTACACACTTGGACTTATACCGCCATAGCATATGGAAACATGCATGGATCTTATCACAAGGCATTGATAAGTACTATTTTGTTGACTATTTCAGACTCTAAAATTCATGATTGAACCATATTTTGCATGCTTAACCTTGAATTTACCCTCGGTTCTATAGATTAGTTTTATTTTGGGCTTTATTGCAAATCTTTATACATTTGAAAGATTTTGGAACTTAATTGTGAATCTATGTTTGTAGGTTTTGAAAGGATCATGGACCGAGGTCAAGATTGGTCAGGATCAGGCTCAGATCAAGGCGACCAAGCTCTGGAGAATTGTGAGCCGTACATTCAGAAGATAAGCAGATCTGGATCATCCAGGGCAAATCAGATGGATCCCAGCTGAGGAAAGGTAAATCTGACCTTCATAATGAGATCTGGAAGTTTAGGGGTAAATCGGATAAGATCCAACCGTTGGATCAAGCTCAAGAGGGATCTAGACCATCCATTCAAGAAAAGGGAAGATCTGGACCATCCGCCACTGATCTGGTGAATCCGAGCTGGGTTAAGGTTAATTAAGCACTTGGATCAAGATCTGAAGGTTTCATCCAAATCAGAGATCATTCAGCCATTGGATCAAGATCAGAGGGATCTAGATCGTCCATTCAAAGATCAGGTTGATCTGAGCCATCCGTTGCAAATCTAGAAGATCCGAGATACTAGGAGGCAGATCCTGACCCTTGATCAACATCTAGAAAGTTTGGTTCAGATCGGATAAAGATCAACCGTTGGATCTGTCTGAACAATCTGAGCCGTCCGATTCAAACTATTTAAACCAAAATTCTCCCCAGGTCGCAGTGTCGCATCTTCGCCGCTGTCTTCTTCGTCTTCGATTGTTCTTCGTGTTCTTCTTCAAGTTTCTTCATCTAAGGGCGCGACCACTCGATTTCTTCATTGGATCAGGTTCTAGATCATCGGAATGAAGTCTCCGTGAAGATTCCAGCTCCAATTTGCCCAAGAAACAGAGCTGAGTGAGGTTTCGTCAGCTCTGCCGTTTACTTTCTTCAGTCTCGGTTGTGCACCATTTCCATCCATCTGAGCTACTAGAGGGGTTCCCTAGAGTGCTCGGATCATCCCCAAGCCATCAGCGCAATCGGACACAGCTGGATTGAGGAGATCGAATGGTTTTCAGATTTGAGCAGAGGTTGAGCTTGATTTGATTCGCAGAGACAGATTTTCAGCGATTTGTGGAGCTTACGGGTTCGAGGCTCACTCTTGTATGACGGCAAGAAGAATTTGAGCTAAGGAAGGGATCGAGGCTTAGTTTACTTAGTGAATTTTCAATTTATTAGCTGTATTTCGAAGTTTGTAATTCATTTTCAGTTTCTGACTTTTGTTTCAGTAAACTTAGTTTGTCTGAATTGACTCTGCCTTAATTAGGTTTCAATTCTGCAAAGTAATTAGTTAGATTGCTTAATTAGTGAACGATTTCACTTAGATTAGCTTGCTTTGCATTCGGATCATTTCTGAACTGTTTTCTTTGTTGTGTATCACTTTCCTTTCTTGCGTATCAGCTTAGTTCTGAAATCTGCAGTTTCCTTTAAACTCAGTTTATGTCTAGTGTTAACACCTGAAATTAGAGATAACATTCAGTGTACTAATGCATTCAGTTGCAGCTTGTTTCACAATTTGATCATTTTCTGAATTTAGTTTCATTGTTACATTAGGTCTCAGCTGTGCGTATCAGTTTGTAGTTGCATTTCTGCTTTCAAGTTTCTGAAATTCTGCATTCCAGTTCTGCATTAGTTGTTTGGGAATTCTGCATCCAATCAGTTGTTGCATTTCTGCCTTCAAGTTTCTGAAATGTTTCCGAATTGATCAGCCTACTTTCTAAGTATCAGATAGAGTTTTTGAAATTGATATTAAGTGAACATTAGTTGTCTGAATTTCTTTTCGAGCATTGGTTGCTGCACTTGATCTTAGCTTGTCTTGTGAGTTTCTGGATCTATAATTTCCTGATTTCAGTTTTCGGATTCTGAATGCCATTCATTCATTCAATTCTGCATTCTACTTCATTGGTAGCCTTGTAGTCATTTCTGAATTGATTGATTCCATTGGTGCATTTCATTTGCATTTCTGCACTTGTTTTGCATTCGATTTGTGCCTGAGTTGTAACTCTCATTCCTGCAAGAATTAGTATCATTTCGGCAAGTTGTATCAAGTGAATTTCTGCTTTAGTTTCAATCGAATTTCAGCACTGCTTGATTCAATTGCTTAACATTTGGTTTGTTTTGAGTGATAGTTCCTAAAGTTGACTTAGGTTGTAAATACTATTGCGTTGGATATCAGATCTGTTTTACAACTTTGGCTAAGTGCATCGGTTGATTTAATTTACCATTAGTTGAGTTCTTTCATTGCATTTACCTAGCTTAAGTTTGCTTAATTAAGTTTCTTTCTTTTCATTAAGTTTTCATGTCTAATTGAAACCAAACCCACGTTTTATTTGAAACCCAAAAACATTTGACGACACATAAACTCGAGCTCGAATCAAACAATCTCAACTAGCCCTAGGAAAAATACGACCTGTGGCCCCTTTACTACGTTTTCATCTTTGCTAGCAAAAAGGGTTTTAGCTTTACACATATCTAATTTTGAGACCCACATTCGTGACACCTAGTTCGGGTCCATCAAAATTTTTGGGGCCGTTGCCAGGGACTCCTCTTCGAACCCGAAGAAGAAACCCTTACTCACTCCCCTTCTAACCCGAAGGGAAGAGGTGGAGATGGAGGTTGGAAGACCGATCAGCGATCCAATTTTTCACAGTTCTTCATCAGATTGGGTTTTCCTTCACAACAATTTACCTTTTAACAGTTCACCCTTCATAGCAGCTCTTCAGCAGTTGTTTTCCAGCAGTTTTTCACAGCTTTCTTCCATTATTCAGCAGTAATTTTTCTTCACATTAGCATCCGACAGCAGCTTAATTTCTTCCCAGCAATTTCCTCTTCACAGCTTCAATTCCAGTAGATTTCCAGCAGTTTGTTTTCAGCAGATTTTCTTATTTGTCTAGCTTCATCAGATTTGGCAGCTACTTCATCGTAACTTATCTGATCCAGCAGATTCCATCTTCTAGACTGCAGATTTCATCTTTACAACAGCAGATCTTCTATTCACAGACTCCGGCAACTTCTTCACAGTTTTCCATTTCCGGCAGCATTTCTTCACAGCACAGCATTATTCAACCAGTAGCAGCTTCATCAAATTTGTGTTTGATTGTTGAATGTTTGTAGTTGATGGAACTTCCTCATTTCAAATTGCACGTACTTGAAGCCATTTAAAACATGTCTATCTTGTGTTTGATTAAATGTTTCTTAGAACAGTTACTTCCAAGTGAGATGTTTCTTAGTTGCTTAACTTAGATTTTGTAGTGCTTTTCCATTGCTTTAAGTTTCATGTCTTCATTACATGCAATTAAGTTAGGAGATTAGATTTCTTTAATGCTGTAGGTTTTTGTTCCATGTTTAGTTTTGTTGATGCTTAATTTCAAGTTGTCCTTTTCTTTTCTGCAATTGTAGTTAGGTTAAATTAGATTTCCTTATCTGTATTGTCTTTCCTTAATTAGAACTAGATTTCATACCTGCTTTGCTATTTCTTTTCGTAGTATTAACATTCAAATCCAAACCCCAGTTTCATATCCAAAACCCAAAAGCAATAACATACGATCCTAAGGTTTATCATGCATCAACTACATTTGTTGGGAGACGACTCGAGTTACTCTATGCTACATTAGTTTAGAGGAGTTCGATATTTTAATTGTATTGAAACGTGACACGTCTGAAACGGTTATCAAATTTGGCACCGTTGCCAGGGAGCTACTAGTTGAGTTGATTGATTTTTGCTTGTGTACTTATTGTTGGATCGGGTTGGTCCGGCTAGAGGGGGGTGAATAGACGGCTAATAAATATAACGTGGTTGAAACTAGTCTATAAAAAAAACTTGGTTGCAACTTGGTCGTTGCTTCCAAGACGGTTAAAGCAAAAACTCTCCTTGTGGCGGAGAAGCCTTACAACTGAAGCACACTAGACTTTAGAGAGAATTACAATAGAATTGAATGTCTTCTAAAGCAAACCTCTAAGTCTATTTATAACCTGAGTGATATGATCTTGATCGTTGATACAAGATTGAGTTTCATCTTGATCGTAGATCTAAGATTACTCTTAGTTGTTGATTAACCTTTGACCGAGCATGTAGATTCCATCCACGTGAGAAGCTGATACCAATAAAGGATCGCCTTTTGACCGAGCATCCTTTGATCGAGCATCTTTAAAAAAATCTGCATCCACGTAAAAGAAATTAGTTGAAAGATAAGTTTAAAACCCAACGTGCATCCACGTAAAAGAAATTAATTGAAAGATAAGTTTAAAACCCAACGTTTACTTAAAGTTTTTAATTAAATTGAAACTTTAATTAAAGTTTTACACAACTTTAATTAAAAGAATTTACTTAAAAACTTTTAATTAAAATGAAAACTTACAATAAAGTTTTAATATAATTAAAACTTTATTATTTTAATTGCAAGTCAAATGTTGACTTGATAAAAGTCAACTTAGTTGACTTTTCGTCAAACCATCGATTGGGTGATTTCCGGCCAACCGGAGTTAGGTTCACCTGAACCCGACTCTGGCCTTTTGCCCCTCGAACGTGCTTTCGCCAGGCTTCTCGTCCCTCGGACGTCGCGCACGTCCTTCTTGGTCCACCGGCGTACTCTTCCGCAACTTCCGCGTCCCTCAGATTGCACCGAGCCCGTCGGCTCACTTCCCCGCGCAATCCTTCTCGTCCGCTGCGTCTTACGCTCGACTTCCTCCGTACCTAAGTTCCTGCAATACTTAGCAGAGGGATTAAACATGCAATATCATTTTCTAATTTCTCCACTAAATTCTTCAAATTTTCATTTTCTGTTTTCATTTGGTCGGATAGAACAGATGAGCATACAGTGCCAAATTTTTCTTTTAACTCAGAGTTTTCTATCTCCAATTTATTCATTGACTTAAGCATGGATTTTATTACCGAGTAGATTCGAGCAGGTGGAAGTAGACATACCTCACTTACCGGGTCGGTTTCGAAGTTAGGATCTTCCTCTTCATTGCTGCTTTCTCCCGAGGTGCTTTCTTCATCTTCGTCTTGGTGGCTTGCCATCAATGCAAGTCCGACAAACTCTTCGGCTTCCGATTCATCTGATGAGGTCTCGTCCCAGGTGGCTTTTAGTGCCTTTTTCTTCTTTGGCTGGTTCTTGAGTTTAGGGCACTGATCTTTAAGGTGTCCCTCCTCATTGCAGTTGTAACATCGGACCGTTCGTTTTTTCTTTCTCTGCACCTTTTTTGAGCGGTTAGTATTAATGTATTTACATAATTTTCTTACCGCTAGTGTTGTTTCTTCATCATCCGCTGAAGATTCTTCGTCGAGTTGGATCTTCCTTGTTGTTAGCACAATATTGTCAGCTTTCCTGTTCTTTTCTACAAAGCGTGATTCGTGAAGTTCCAAAGTAGAAAACAACTCTTCTAAAGTACTTATTTCTAGATTTTTTGAAATATAATATGCATCAATTACCGAGGTCCATTCCGGGGTTCTCGGAAATGCGTTTAGAGCGTACCTTTGAGCATCGCGGTTAGTTACCTTTTCTCCGAGATTTTCGAGACTTGTGATTAGTTCTTTTACCTTTGCATGTAATCTCGCAACAGATTCTCCGTCTTCCATCCGTAGATTGGTCAGTCGGCTTTGAAGAACATCTCATCGCGCAAGTTTTGCTTCCGAGGTTCCTTCGTGTAGTTCCAAGAACTTTTCCCAAAGTTCCTTCGCCGATTCGTACTTACCGATCCGGTTCACATCTTGCACTGGGAGGACGGTCAGCAGATGAAATTCTGCTTTTCTGTTTGCTATAGCATCAACTTGTTCCTTCTTGTTCCAAGAATCAGGATCCTTGATCTTTCCTTCATTGTCTTTGGGAGCTGCATAGCCATTTTTCATAATAATTAATAATTCATAATCTGTAGTAAAAAATACCTGCATCTTCCGTTTCCATGCCGCGAACTGTTGGGACCGGGTGCATATTGACAAGGATACGAGTTCGTAAAATTTAAAATTTTTTCGTGCAGCGGAAGAGTTTGCATAAAATAATTTCCTAAATTATTTTAACTTCGTATCTAGCATGCAACCTTATAGTGTGTTGACATAATCATAAAATAAAACTTTGCGGAAAAGTAAACTAATTTACATTATACCTCTCGTAACTCGAAGTAAGGGACGAGATCCAACCGTAGCGTCCCTTGGAAGCTCCGCCTCTATTCGCGTCCACGCCGAGTTCTCTTTGGGATGACTTCGCAAAGTCACGAGTTTTGTGCCGACGAGAACTACTAGATTCTCTATAGGCACAACAAAGAAGATCAAGAGAAGAAAAGGAAACTAACCACCAAGAAAACGGAATCGAATTCCGGGAAGAGAGGAGTCGCTATCCGCTTCTTCTTCTTCTTGCTTTGTTTCTTCTTCTTCTTGAAGCTCACGGCAACCACCTTCTATGGGAGGAGTTGCGCCGGCCCTAGCTTGTGGAAGGGGCGCCGGCCCTAATTGGTGAAGAGGGCGCCGGCCCTAAGGTAGGGGGGAAGAGAAAGGAGAAGAGAAAGAGAGGGAGAGAGGGAGCTACTTCTCTTGACAACTCAATTGAAATTAAGGGCTTGCCTTTGGTTCCTTTATATAGTAGCATCTCCCTTGCCAAGTCTCCGTCTTAACGGAATTAACGGAATTAACGGAATTAGTTATCATAAGAAATTTATCCTATAAATTCTCTTATGAATTATTCCGTTTAAACCAAATTTTATTATAACTAACTTTATAATAAAACTAATTAGTTATCATAAGAAATTTATCCTATAAATTCTCTTATGAATTTTATTATAACTAACTTTATAATAAAACTAATTAATCTCTCCTTTTATTATGGAATAAATTTTATAAGAAATTTATAAACTTTCTTATTATGGAAAAATCAATTCATAATTGATTTTATAAAAAAAATAAACCAATTCATGGATTATTTTAACTTCCATAAAAAGAATAAATTTCTATAAATTTATTTATATAAATTTCTTTATACAAATTTATTTATCCATAATTTATAAAATAAATCGCGCTAGATTTATTTTATTAATTAAACCAATTAAATTGGTTTATTCTCCCTTTATTGGCCGGCCACCCAAGGAGGGTTAACACCCTCTTTGGCCCGCCAAAACCGACCCGAACCGATCGTGAATTAAACTCATTTAATTCGCCCAAAAAGCCTTCAAAAGACTTAGCCATTTTTAGTTTCCATTGCGCCTCTGATTAACTCAGATTCGACTTATTTCTCTTGATCGGAAAATCCAATTTTCAACTCGTTTTAAATCCCTCGGATTACTCGTATTGCGTGTGACTAAATAGGCTTTCGATTTATGTTTGCCGTCTATAATTAACTAATTATAGAACGATCATGAGTGGCACCTAGTAGTACATCATGATCCCCAATTAATCGAAAGATCAACGGTTTGACCTCAGAAGAAATTATTCTGAAACCCTTCAGCAGCTCTACTAAATCGTGCCTCATTCCCTTCACCACCTTATACCCACTTGGTTCAGGACACGGTCTATGGTGTCAGTCCCCACTAGGCTGACTACGTCACACCTAGCCCAAGTAGTGTCTTTCTTGTCCTTTGGATTTCTAATTACTCTCATGTAAGAGACTCGCACTCTAAACATGATATACTCTGGCCAGAGGTTTTGAGTAACAATCCGACGATAGGCCTGGGTATACATCTCCTCGCAAGGAGTGGTGAATCCTTTGTAGGCTGTTCAAACATCTTCGGGCACTTCGGCTTATACCCAATCATCCTGGGTCCACACCTCCTTGGAGATGCTTGCTTAAGATGTTAAAATATAAGTCTCCATGACCAAGATGACTTGAACACCGCAAGTCAAAGGAACATCGCACTTAAGCTGCAGTAAGAACTTCATTGACATATCTTTATAGATAACCATATGAAGTTTTACAGCTAGTCACTCCAATGAACTAGTTCCCTTAACTGGCATCCATGTTTATCTCCGGACATCCCAATGTCACCAGCCAGTGAAAATCAGCTGATTAGAGAATAACTCATGCTAGTCTCAACAGAATTGATAGTGTCCGTTTTTATCAATTCATCGACTAGGGATAATTTCAATACTTCACAATTGCACATTAGAGATAATCACTAGTTGTGATCCCATCACAAATTCTCTTATGCTGTGAGTTGTATTGCGGACATTCAGTAGATGAGTTTAAGATCCCAATCAAATACACAAAACATGTATACTCAAATAGTGAATTATCATTTATTAATATAAATGTTTACATCATAAGGCGATTGCCTTAGGACACTTCTCTCATATCACTAATAAACTCCCACTTGGCCTAATGCCAATCGCTATGATTTCCAATACCATAGGCTCTAACATGACCCTCAAACTTGCTTTGAGGTAAGGCCTTAGTTAAAGGATCCGCTATATTCCTTTCAGTGGGAACTCTCTCAATTTATATGTCATTCCTACTTATAATCTCTCTGATCAGATGATAGCGTCGAAGCACGTGTTTGGATCGTTGATGAGACCTTGGTTCCTTTGCTTGTGAAATAGCTCCATTGTTGTCGCAGTAAACCGGCACTGCTTCATCAATGGTTGGAACCTCATCAAGTTTCGAGACAAACTTCTTGATCCAAATTGCTTCCGTGGTATAATCCGCTATGGTGTCTTGTTTGGAACTTTTCCAACTTACTGCGCCTCCATTCAAAGTAAATATGTATCCAGACTACGATTTGGAGTCATCCTTATCTGTCTGGAAACTGGCATCTATATACCCACGTATTACCATATCTCCTTCTCCATATATTAGGAACACATCCTTAGTTCTTCTTAAGTACTTAAGGATTGTCTTTACAGCCGCCCAATGATCTATTCCCGGATCCGACTGGTATCTGCTTGTGACGCTCAAAGCATACGATACATCGGGCCTTGTACATAACATAGCATACATGATAGATCCTATTGTGGATGCATAGGGAATCTTATTCATGCAAATCCTCTCGTCTTCTGTGCGCGGACACATAGACTTTGAAAGGTTGATCCCATGCCTGATGGGAAGGTAACCTTTCTTGGATTCCGACATGCTAAACCTTTTTAGCACTCGGTCTATATATGTAGACTGCGAAAGACCAAGCAACCGTTTTGATCTATCTCTATAGATTCTAATCCCAAGGATATAGGTTGCTTCTCCCAGGTCTTTCATGGAGAAAGTTTTGGACAACCAAATTTTAACTGTCTGTAAGACTGATATATTGTTTCCTATAAGTAATATGTCATCGACATATAATACTAGGAATACGACTGCACTCCCACTAACCTTCTTGTACACACAAGGTTCGTCAGGATTTTGTGAGAAATCAAACTTTTTGATTATCTCATCAAAACGGATGTTCCAGCTCCTAGATGCTTGCTTGAGTCCATACATGGATCATCGAAGCTTGCATACTTTGGTTTTATCAACCGATGTGAAACCTTCAGGTTGTATCATGTATACATCCTCAAGCAGGTTTCCATTAAGGAAAGCTGTTTTCACATCCATTTGCCATATCTCATAATCATAATGAGCTGCTATGGCCAGGAGCATCCGAATGGACTTACCTTCCATGTCGGTTTTCATCTTGAAAAGCCACTTGCACCCTATGGGCTTAATCCCTTCAGGTGGGTTAACCAAGTCCCATACTTGATTTTCGTACATGGAATCCATTTCCGACTTCATGGCCTCAATCCATTTGTCCCTTTCTGAATTTTTCAGAACATCTTCATAACTGATAGGTTCATCATCGCTTATGAGTAACACGTCGTTCGATTCACTTACGAGAAATCCATATCTCTCTGGAATATTGCGTGTCCTATCAGACCTACGAAGAGGTGGTGTTGTTTTAGGTTCAACTGATAGCTCATCACTATGAATTATCGGTTGCAGGTCTAGACTAGGTGTCTCTGTAATGTCTATTGGAGTTTCTTGAACTTCATCAAGTTCAATGTCACTCCCACTGTTTTCTTGTAAAAGAAATTCTTTTTCCAGAAATACAGCATGCCTTGAAACAAACACCTTTTGTTCCAAGGGATGATAGAATTGGTAACCCTTTGTTTCCTTAGGGTATCCAATAAATAGACATTTATCAGACTTAGCATCCAATTTGTCTGAAATAGTCCGCTTCACATAAGCAGGACAACCCCATATCTTAAGGTGAGTTAAGTGAGGTTTTTTACTATTCCATATCTCATATGGAGTAGTAGAGACTACCTTGGTCGGGACTCTGTTTAGCAAGTAAACAGCTGTCTTAAGTGCATAGCCCCAAAAGGATTTTGGAAGAGTTGCATGATTCATCATCGACCTAACCATGTCCATCAAGGTTCGGTTGCGCCTCTCAGATACACCATTATGCTGTGGTGTATACGGCGGAGTCCATTGGGACAATATCCCATTGTCCCTAAGATAATCTTGAAACTCTTGAATTAAGTATTCACCACCCCGATCGGATCGAAGTATTTTAATACTTTTGCCAAGCTGTTTCTCTACTTCATTTCTGAACTCTTTGAATTTCTCAAAGGCTTCAGATTTATGTTTCATCAAGAACACATAACCGAATCGTGAGTGATCATCGATAAAGGTAATGAAGTAGCTATAGCCTCCTTGTGCAAGAGTTGACATTGGTCCACATACATCAGTATGTATTAGACCAAGCAATTCTCCCACTGGATTACCTTTTCCAGAAAAGGGTAATTTGGTCATCTTGCCTTTTAAGCATGATTCGCATGTATCAAATGAACCGGGTTTAAATGATTCCAAAATTCCACATCGGTGTAATTCGGTCATGCGTTTCTTACTTACATGGCCAAGACGGCAATGCCAAGTGTAGGAGTCTATTCGATTATCTAATCGAGCACGTTTGTTGCTAACTTCGATATTAAAAACGTCACTGGATAAATCTAACGTGTAGATGCCATTACACAAAGTTCCATTCCCATAAAGAACGCCATTTAAAGTTATGTAACAACAATTGTTACTAAAAGTTAAATGGTAACCTTTTTCATTCAAACATGAAATAGATATAATGTTCTTTATTAACGAAGGAACAAAATAGCAATTATCCAATTCTAAGACAAGTCCAGTCAGGAGCTTTAGCAAATATGTTCCGATGGCAATAGCAGCAACCTTTGCTCCATTTCCAACTCGCAAATTCGCTTCTCCTTTGACGAGTCTTCTTCTATTCCTTAGCCCCAGTATGTCATTACATATATGTGAGCTACACCCAGTATCAAGTACCCAAGTGTTTGAGGAAATAGAGTGACATTCAATAACGAAGATACTTGAAGAGGATGGGGCATCGGATGCCTTCTCTTTCAAGGACTCAAGATAAATCTTGCAGTTTCTTCGCAAGTGACCCTCCTTGCCATAGTGATGGCAAGTGCCTTTTAGGGTATTTTCAGTCTTTTTGGCCCTTTTCTCCTTTCCCTTATTCTGTTCTTTGGCCTTCCTCTTAGAACCTTTCTTCGAGGAACCAACTAACAGTACCGTTTTTAGATCCTGCTTCACAGAAGGCTTTAAAGTCTTCAGCAGGTTGAGCAACTCAGGAAACTGGTCTGGAGTTGCACTTTCGGGAGGACGGTTGGGAAGTTGATCTTCAAGGACATTAGCAAGCTTCTTTGCCTTGAGGACTGTCCTCAGGTTTCGAAGCCAGTCCATGAAGTTCGGCCCAGTTAGTTTATTGGTGTCCAAAATGGAACGCAAGTTTAGGGAAGACATGATCAAGTGATTATCCTAGAAATACAAATTGAGATTATGTGAGAAGAATGATTAAAGAATGTATCATCATACATAAATTAAATCCTATTTATTTTACGAATTGAGTAACCCTTATTATCAATTCGGGAGATCGTAGGAACATCTCCAAATAGGTTGATATCCAACCATAGATAAGAACAACCATGACTGTGGCCATCAAGTTTTTCTTTAGCTATGAAGGTAGGTAATTACACCGATTACATATCACATATATGTAACTATCACTTTATGCTATCAACTAATTGAATGTTTGCATAAATCATTGGGTTGTTAACTCATTAACAAGTATGTAACATTTTACATAGCACCCAACTGCACCTCTCTTTACATCGACCTTGGCTGTGGCACAACAAATCGATGCTCCAAGCTTAAGGCTGACCCATTAATCAAGAAATAGTTTTAATATGGTTGGAGCTCATTCAACCGTTTAGTTAGGCTTGGATGTGTCCAACAACCAAAACTAAGGATTGACCTCTGACTCCAACTATATTATTCATAAACTAATTCCATGGTTTGAACATGTTGAGGTTCAAGCTGGGCATGGATGTGTCCATCAACCCAAACGAGAAACAAAACTCCGATTCTAACCATATTAATGGAAGGTATTGGCCTTAATATTTTGTAAGGGGTTTTGGGTCTCATCTTTTCTAAGCACATTCATGACATATGTCATGACTAACGTTTTCCTCAATAAAGTATGTATGTGACTTAAGTTATCAAGTCTCATTAATTGAATTTGGAACCGGATTTCCTAATTCTAATCTCATACTTTAATAAAGGAATTGTTTTGGGAAACAATTTCCTAAATTGTCATAATCAATTTCGGAAATAATATGTTCAAGACTTTGATTTCTCTAAATCAAAACTTATTAAATTAAGAGATAATTCCCTTAATTAAACCACATATTATTTTCATGAAAATCTCATTTAAGAAACTCTATAGGAAACCATTTTCCTAATTAATTTTGGAGACAACAATATGTAAGAGCATTACCTCTTAAAACATATTTTATTCATGGATTTAATTAATTACAACAAATCGTTTTCTAAGGGTGGCTCCCCGAGGCTCAGATACCCAAAGAAAAATAATTTATCGTAAATCCAATTGGACGGCTCCCCGAGGCTCAATCCAAATCAAACATGACAATTTCAATTAAAAATAGGGAAATTAAATTACAACAACTAGCTTTAAATTGGACGGCTCCCCGAGGCTCAATCCAAAATAAAGAATTTTGTTGTCAACTTAAAAACCAATTCAAATCTAATTGTCAATTAACTGTCCATGAATTTGTCTAGACCTTCTTAAAAGAAAGTGCCCAAAATTGCGAGATTTCAAAAATAGGTTTTCAGAATAATTGTAAGTTTCCGGTATAAAGAAAACTTACATATTTTCAAAATTGGAAAATTTCTAAAATAGAAAATTTTCCAAAATTGGAAAGTTTCCAAAGATGGGAAGTTTTCAAAATTATTATAAAATTTCAGAAAATAGAAAATTTCAAACGTTTGCGAAATTTCATGAGGATTTCCAAACTTTGAAATTTCTAAATCTAAAATTTATTATAATTTGAAAGTTTCCATAATTGAAAATTTTTTTCCGAAATTGAGATCATGACAAAGTTTTCCACAAAACAATTATATGATTAAGTCGAACACTAACCGGCTCTGATACCACTGTTGGGACCGGGTGCATATTAACAAGGATACGAGTTCGTAAAATTTAAAATTTTTTCGTGCAGCGGAAGAGTTTGCATAAAATAATTTCCTAAATTATTTTAACTTCGTATCTAGCATGCAACCTTATAGTGTGTTGACATAATCATAAAATAAAACTTTGCGGAAAAGTAAACTAATTTACATTATACCTCTCGTAACTCGAAGTAAGGGACGAGATCCAACCGTAGCGTCCCTTGGAAGCTCCGCCTCTATTCGCGTCCACGCCGAGTTCTCTTTGGGATGACTTCGCAAAGTCACGAGTTTTGTGCCGACGAGAACTACTAGATTCTCTATAGGCACAACAAAGAAGATCAAGAGAAGAAAAGGAAACTAACCACCAAGAAAACGGAATCGAATTCCGGGAAGAGAGGAGTCGCTATCCGCTTCTTCTTCTTCTTGCTTTGTTTCTTCTTCTTCTTGAAGCTCACGGCAACCACCTTCTATGGGAGGAGTTGCGCCGGCCCTAGCTTGTGGAAGGGGCGCCGGCCCTAATTGGTGAAGAGGGCGCCGGCCCTAAGGTAGGGGGGAAGAGAAAGGAGAAGAGAAAGAGAGGGAGAGAGGGAGCTACTTCTCTTGACAACTCAATTGAAATTAAGGGTTTGCCTTTGGTTCCTTTATATAGTAGCATCTCCCTTGCCAAGTCTCCGTCTTAACGGAATTAACGGAATTAACGGAATTAGTTATCATAAGAAATTTATCCTATAAATTCTCTTATGAATTATTCCGTTTAAACCAAATTTTATTATAACTAACTTTATAATAAAACTAATTAGTTATCATAAGAAATTTATCCTATAAATTCTCTTATGAATTTTATTATAACTAACTTTATAATAAAACTAATTAATCTCTCATTTTATTATGGAATAAATTTTATAAGAAATTTATAAACTTTCTTATTATGGAAAAATCAATTCATAATTGATTTTATAAAAAAAATAAACCAATTCATGGATTATTTTAACTTCCATAAAAAGAATAAATTTCTATAAATTTATTTATATAAATTTCTTTATACAAATTTATTTATCCATAATTTATAAAATAAATCGCGCTAGATTTATTTTATTAATTAAACCAATTAAATTGGTTTATTCTCCCTTTATTGGCCGGCCACCCAAGGAGGGTTAACACCCTCTTTGGCCCGCCAAAACCGACCCGAACCGATCGCGAATTAAACTCATTTAATTCGCCCAAAAAGCCTTCAAAAGACTTAGCCATTTTTAGTTTCCATTGCGCCTCTGATTAACTCAGATTCGACTTATTTCTCTTGATCGGAAAATCCAATTTTCAACTCGTTTTAAATCCCTCGGATTACTCGTATTGCGTGTGACTAAATAGGCTTTCGATTTATGTTTGCCGTCTATAATTAACTAATTATAGAACGATCATGAGTGGCACCTAGTAGTACATCATGATCCCCAATTAATCGAAAGATCAACGGTTTGACCTCAGAAGAAATTATTCTGAAACCCTTCAGCAGCTCTACTAAATCGTGCCCCATTCCCTTCACCACCTTATACCCACTTGGTTCAGGACACGGTCTATGGTGTCAGTCCCCACTAGGCTGACTACGTCACACCTAGCCCAAGTAGTGTCTTTCTCGTCCTTTGGATTTCTAATTACTCTCATGTAAGAGACTCGCACTCTAAACATGATATACTCTGGCCAGAGGTTTTGAGTAACAATCCGACGATAGGCCTGGGTATACATCTCCTCGCAAGGAGTGGTGAATCCTTTGTAGGTTGTTCAAACATCTTCGGGCACTTCGGCTTATACCCAATCATCCTGGGTCCACACCTCCTTGGAGATGCTTGCTTAAGATGTTAAAGTATAAGTCTCCATGACCAAGATGACTTGAACACCGCAAGTCAAAGGAACATCGCACTTAAGCTGCAGTAAGAACTTCATTGACATATCTTTATAGATAACCATATGAAGTTTTACAGCTAGTCACTCCAATGAACTAGTTCCCTTAACTAGCATCCATGTTTATCTCCGGACATCCCAATGTCACCAGCCAGTGAAAATCAGCTGATTAGAGAATAACCCATGCTAGTCTCAACAGAATTGATAGTGTCCGTTTTTATCAATTCATCGACTAGGGATAATTTCAATACTTCACAATTGCACATTAGAGATAATCACTAGTTGTGATCCCATCACAAATTCTCTTATGCTGTGAGTTGTATTGCGGACATTCAGTAGATGAGTTTAAGATCCCAATCAAATACACAAAACATGTATACTCAAATAGTGAATTATCATTTATTAATATAAATGTTTACATCATAAGGCGATTGGTTGAAAAAAATTAGTTGAAAGATAAGTTGACCGAGCATCTTTAAAAAAATCTGCATCCACGTAAAAGAAATTAGTTGAAAGATAAGTTTAAAACCCAACGTGCATCCACGTAAAAGAAATTAATTGAAAGATAAGTTTAAAACCCAATGTTTACTTAAAGTTTTTAATTAAATTGAAACTTTAATTAAAGTTTTACACAACTTTAATTAAAAAGAATTTACTTAAAAACTTTTAATTAAAATGAAAACTTAAAATAAAGTTTTAATATAATTAAAACTTTATTATTTTAATTGCAAGTCAAATGTTGACTTGATAAAAGTCAACTTAGTTGACTTTTCGTCAAACCGTCGATTGGGTGATTTCCGGCCAACCGGAGTTAGGTTCACCCGAACCCGACTCTGGCCTTTTGCCCCTCGAACGTGCTTTCGCCAGGCTTCTCATCCCTCGGACGTCGCGCACGTCCTTCTTGGTCCACCGGCGTACTCTTCCGCAACTTCCGCGTCCCTCAGATTGCACCGAGCCCGTCGGCTCACTCCCCCGCGCAATCCTTCTCGTCCGCTGCGTCTTACGCTCGACTTCCTCTGTACCTAAGTTCCTGCAATACTTAGCAGAGGGATTAAAACCAACAGGACCTAACCTAACTTGGTTGATCACATCAAAACCAACCGGGGCACCAACACTTATTTCATCTTTTTCTTGATCCATTTTTGCGCTTACTGCTATATCTTGTGATTTACTTTATCTATTTCATTTTTCCATATACATTTGCTGCAATTTGTTTATTTTATGACCAAGTCAGCAGGTGGTGATCTTGAAGAATTTGACCCTGAAATTGAGAGAACTTTCAGAGTAAGGAGGAGCCAAGGCATAATTTCAGAGGCTATTGATATTCCTCCTCTTCAGTTTATTCCTACTCATTCAGGCAGTATCATGGCAGACCACCAGAAGACTATGAAAGAACTCGCAGTACCAGATGACATATTTCAGTATTCCAGCATTGCTTATCCAGAGCTGGCTGGCGATTTTGAGCTTAGATCTGGACTCATCCACTTGTTGCCTAAATTTCAAGGATTATCTGGAGAAGATCCCAATAGACACCTGCATGAGTTTCATGTTGTCTGCTCCACCATGAAGCCTCAGGGTATTTCAGAGGAAGATATCAAGCTGAGGGCTTTTCCCTTTTCCCTGACTGGAGCAGCAAAAGATTGGTTCTACTACTTACCTACTGGGCACGTGTCTAGCTGGATTTCCATGAACAAGGTGTTTCTAGAAAAATATTTTCCAGCCTCCAGAACTGCAATCATCAGAAAAAAACATTTGTGGCATTCAGCAAGTGGTAGGAGAAACTCTTTATGACTACTGGGAGAGATTCAACAAACTGTGTTCTAGCTGCCCATAGCATCAGATTAGTAAGCAGTTACTCATCCAGTATTTTTATGAGGGCTTATTGCAGATGGACAGGATTATGATAGATGCCGTAGCTGGAGGAGCCCTAGTTAACAAGACGCCAGATCAAGCTAGGGAGCTTATTTCAAACATGGCAGAAAATTCTCAGCAGTTTGGAAGCAGAGCATTGACCACCAGAGGAGTGAGTGAGGTCCAGGGGGTTTCAAATGATCAGAAAGAAATCAAGAATGCATTGGTAGAGCTCACATCATTTTTAAAGCAAATGGCTCCTAATAATACAAGCTAAAATTCCAACTTTTCGGTACCTCAACAATCAAGCCAAGTGATGAGGGTCTGTGGTATTTGTTCTAGTCAGGAACATAATTCAGATTCATGTCCCACCCTCCAACAAGATGAGACAGTAGCGGCGTTGGTTAGGGGACAATTTCAAGCTTGGAATAACCCCTATTCTTCTACTTATAACCCTGGTTGGAGGGATCATCCAAATCTGAAATATGGGAATTCTTTCTACCAACAAAACCCCTCACAATAGCAATTCCAGCAAACACAACAGCAATTCCAGCCAACGCAGTAAAAACAACAACAATTCCAGCAGCCTCAATAAAGTTTTCAGCAACCACAGCAATCTCAGCCCCAAAATCAACAATTCCATCCAACATTTCAGCCAACTTTTCAACAACCGCAGCAGCAATTTCAGCAGCAATTCCAGCAATATCAGCCTCAATTCCAGCCAATTCAGCAGGGGCAGCAAGGTTTCCAAGCATTTCAAACGTTCCAACCTCAAAACCAGCAAGTTTTCCAGCCCTCACAGCCTTACAATCCAAATTTCCAGCCCTCGAATCAGAATTTCCAGCCTATTCAATTTCAGTCCTCATCACAGCAATTTCCACTTCAAAACCAGATTTTTCAGGGCTATAACTCTCAGCAAGTTCCACCAGCATTTCAGGCCAATTATCAGCCCTATCAACAACAATTTCAGCCCTCTTATCAGCCCCAATTTCAACCACAGCAGAGTAATATTTTTCAGTCGACTCCTTCATCATTTCAAGGTCCATCAAAGCCCTATGCTAACCAAGGGGTTATGGAAGTTCTAGTGGAGGAAATGCATAACAACAAAGAATGGAGGAGATGCTTCAACAACTTTTACAACATCAACAAAGAAATGAGCCCGCCATGCAAAACCTCGAAAGGCAAATGGGACAATTGGCTAGTGGGATAAATCAAAGTCAAGCTCAAGGATCAAGCCAATTACATTCTCAAGCTATTTCCAATCCAAAGGGAAACGTTAGCGCTATTACTTTGAGGAGTGAGAAGGTTACTTCATCTCAAAAGAGTCTAAGAGCAGAATTTTCTGAAAACAGGGCAACACCTACATTTTCAGCACCAATTAGCCCTGAAACGACTTCAAAATCAGTTGGTTCCACCCCTATTCCATGCTCAACTCCTTCATCAAGTAATCCTGTAATTTTGGTGGAAAATGAAGGAGAAATCAATGCTGAAACCAACATCACAACAACTACATCAAGTGGGGCAGCAGCTCAGAAATCAGCCCTTCCAAATTCGGTTCAAGAGGAAGAAATGAGGGTTCCCTTGCCCTTTCCACAGTGGAAAACTCAAGCCAAAAGACAAGTCGAGGAGGAGAAAGCCAAAGAGTACAATGAGCTGGTAAAACGTTTTAGCAAAGTGGAAATTAATGTACCCCTGTTGACCATGATTAAGCAGATTCCTAAGTATGTAAAATTTCTGAAAGATCTCTGTGTTCACAAGAAGAAGCTTAAGGAGAATGAGTTGGTCAGCTTGGGGAAAAATGTTTCAGCACTCATCCATGTCATACCTCAGAAGTGTGAAGATCCTGGAGTATTTACTGTATCATGTGAGATAGGGAGGACTATGTTTCATGACGCTATGCTAGACTTGGGAGCCTCCATTAATGTAATGCCCAGATCGGTCTTCTAGATGCTTGGCATTGGCCCTTTACAGCCCACTGGTGTGGTAATTCAATTAGCAGACAGAAGTCAGACCCGTCCAGCAGGAGTTATTGAAGATGTTTTGGTAAGAGTTAAAGAGTTGATTTTCCCTGCAGACTTCTACATTCTAGACATGGAGGGAGACTATCTTGCACATAGATCCCCACTTATCCTTGGGAGACCTTTTCTGAAGACGGCCAGGACAAAAATTGACGTTTATGCTGGAACACTTTCGATGAAAGTGGGGGACACAGTAGTCCAGTTTAGTATCTTCGATGCCATGAAGCACCCTAGGGAAGATCACTCTATTATAAGCATTAACATTTTGGATGGACTGGTTGATACAGAGTTAAAGGTTGAGGGAGTACTTACTATGGAGATTGAGGATATTTCAGATTCACTTCCAGCTGGTGAGGATTTTCTAGGTGTAGGGGATTGCACAGAGCCCCAAGTATCACCTACTTCTATTGAGATTTCAGAGGACTCAGAGCACAGGTATGATAGTGTAGGGGATTGTACAGAGCCCCAAGGATCACTCATACCCACTGAGGAGGGCCAGATTGAACTTAAGTCATTACCAGGCCACTTGAAATATACGTACCTAGGAGAGGAGCAGACTTTTCCCATTATTATTGGACAGCATTTGGAGTCAGAGCAGGAAGAGAAATTATTGCAAGTCCTGAGGCATTACAAGAAGACAATTGGGTGGACTTTATCAGATATATCAGGTATCAGCCCAGCTATCTGTATGCACAGGATATTTTTGGAAGAAAATGTCAAACCCGTGAGGCAGCCACAAAGGAGACTTAATCCACTTATTTTGGACGTTGTAAAGAAAGAGGTGACTCGACTTCTAGAGGCAGGTATCATTTACCCCATTTCTGACAGTCAGTGGGTTAGTCCCATACACGTGGTGCCTAAGAAATCTGGAGTGACAGTGGTAGAAGATGGAAGCAATGAGCTAGTGCCCACCAGAGTTAAGAATTCCTGGAGAGTTTGCATTGATTACAGGAAACTCAACAAGGTCACAAGGAAAGATCACTTCCCTTTACCCTTTATTGATCAGATGCTTGAAAGACTGGCAGGGAAGTCGCATTATTATTTTTTGGATGGTTATTCAGGCTACTTTCAGATTTGTATAGATCCAGAGGACCAAGAGAAGACTACCTTCACTTGCCCCTTTGGCACTTTTGCCTACAGACGGATGCCTTTTGGACTCTGCAACGCACCAGGAACATTTCAGCGATGCATGGTAAATATATTTGGTGAGTTGTTAGAGCATTGTATGGAGATATTCATGGATGATTTTTCAGTTTTTGGCACGTCTTTTGATTCATGCTTAGAAAATTTGTCTACGATTTTACACCGTTGCATTGAAACTAACCTTGTTCTTAATTTTGAAAAATGTCACTTCATGGTAGAGCATGGTATTGTACTTGGACATATAGTCTCTAGGAGAGGTATAGAGGTAGATCCTGTAAAAATAAGTGTTATTTCTTCTTTATCTTACCCCGTATGCGTACGGGATGTTCGTGCTTTCCTTGGACATGCAGGTTTCTACCGCAGATTTATTAGAGACTTCAGCTTGATTGCTCGACCCTTGACAAGACTTTTACAGAAAGATGTTGAGTTTCATTTTGATGATAAGTGCAAAGAAGCTTTTCACAGACTCAGGGAGGCTCTTACCTCAGCTCCTATCATTAAATCACCTGATTGGACTTTGCCCTTTGAATTAATGTGTGATGCATCTAATTTTGCAGTGGGAGCTGTTCTAGCACAGAGGGTTGATGGAGCACCTCATGTCATATGCTATGCCTCAAAAACCCTAGATGCCGCCCAAGCAAACTACACCACCACTGAAAAGGAGTTTCTTGCCATAGTTTTTGCTTTAGACCGTTTCAGATCTTATTTATTGTGCTCACATGTTATTATTTTTTCTGATCATGCAGCT
This sequence comes from Boesenbergia rotunda, assembly GCA_024364735.1. Classification (NCBI taxonomy): domain Eukaryota; kingdom Viridiplantae; phylum Streptophyta; class Magnoliopsida; order Zingiberales; family Zingiberaceae; genus Boesenbergia; species Boesenbergia rotunda. The sequence goes on along the minus strand of JAGFNQ010000365.1, from coordinate 181,389 downwards.
CTAAAATACCTGTTGAAAAAGCCTGATGCTAAACCTAGACTGATCAGATGGATGCTCCTGCTCCAAGAATTTGACCTGGAGATTAGAGATGGAAGTGGCAAAGAAAACCTAGTTGCAGATCACCTGAGCAGAATTGCAGGAGATGGATCTCCTACCACCATTGACGATGATTTCAGAGATGAGCATCTTATTGCAGTACATGGTGAGACACCTTGGTATGCAGACCTAGTTAATGTTTTGGCAGCACGTGTTTTTCCCACACATTTTTCTAAAGCTCAAAAAGATAAACTTAAAAGTGATGTAAAATTCTATGTGTGGGATGATCCTTATTTATGAAAGTTTTGTAATGATCAAATAATTAGGAGATGCGTACCAGATCATGAGTTTTCTTCTGTCCTTACATTGTGTCATTCATCAGTTTGTGGGGGGCATTTTAGACCCCAAAGAACTGCTAGGAAAGTACTAGAGTGTAGATTGTACTGGCCCACCCTATTTCATGATTCATATGTATTTTATAAAAATTGTGATAGATGTCAGCGAACTGGGAACATAGGAGCGAGAAATGAGATGCCCCAAAACGCTATATTTTTCTGTGAGATTTTTGATGTTTGGGGAATAGATTTTATGGGACCTTTTCCTGCATCTTATGGTTATTTGTACATTTTACTTGCTATGGATTATGTTTCCAAATGGGTGGAGGCCATTCCCTCCAAGACTGATGATTCTTCTGTTGTTTGTAGTTTTGTTAGGTCACACATTTTCTACAGGTTTGGAATTCCCAGAGCCATAATAAGTGACCAAGGATATCATTTTTGCAATAAACACATGAAGGCATTGCTTAGTAAATATGGGGTTGTACATAAGGTTTCTACATCCTACCATCCCCAGATAAATGGACAGGCTGAAATTTCTAACAGAGATATCAAATCCATTTTGGAAAAGACTGTTAGGCCCACTAGAAAGGATTGGAGTAAAAGGTTAGATGATGCACTTTGGGCCTATAGAACGACATTCAAAACTCCGACTGGCATGTCTCCCTACCGCTTGGTCTATGGTAAAGCTTGTCATCTCCCCGTGGAAATAGAGCACAAAGCATATTGGGCGGTGAAGACTTGTAATTTCGATGCTACCAAGGTGGGAGAAGAAAGAAAAGTGCAACTTCAAGAGCTTGAAGAGATTCGGCTAGAAGCATTTGAAAATTCAAGGATCTACAAGGAAAAGACCAAAAATTTCCATGACAAGCACATCTTGAAAAAAGACTTCAAAATTGGTGACAATGTCTTATTGTATAAATCAAGGCTCAAATTGATAAGAGGTAAGTTAAGGTCAAGGTGGGAAGGTCCATTTATTGTAACTAACATTTTCCCTATGGAATTGTTGAAATTAAGGAGGAAGCTAATGGATTTGTGTGGAAAGTCAATGGCCACCGGCTCAAAAAGTATTTTGAAGAATTAAAGGAGCTAGAGGTGGATGGTTTGTACATCCAAGACGCTATCTACCCAACTTAAGGGGAGTTTACTTTTCCTATACCTACATTTCATTGTATATATCATTTTCATGTTTCTAGGAGTAAATTTTTCTTTTTTTGAAGTGAGTAGTTGATAATAAATTCTTAGGCAAAATAGAATGAATAAATAGACATTGTAAATACCATGTTATTTCTCTTAGCACTTTTTCTTAATGAGTAGGAATAAATGTATCCCTCTAGGTTGTCTTCATGTCATGTTAGAGTCTCTTGAAAATAAAGTAAATTTGGTTGTTAAAACTTAAGGTTTGAGCTAATGGATGAATTCTTGGATGCTTGAATACTACTTGGCTTTAGATTCTTAATTGATGAATTGAGATGAATTATTTGTGCCTAGTGAGAATTAGCCTTATTTTTGTGACACACATATGCAATTGTACTCTAGAACTTGCTTAGGTTCTTTCAAAACCATATTTCAATGATTGGATCACATCTATAGAGGCTAATCAATTTGTTTCTCTTTTCCACATCATTTTTAGCAATAATCATACTTGATACATAATCTTTTCTATTTCACTTTCTATTTTTCCTACTCTTAACCATACTTTTCTATGAACTTGTTTGTTTGGGATGTTTCTTAATGTTACTTTGCCCGAGACAGACAAAAGATCAAGTGTAGGGGAGGTAGCTAGTGTTTTGGAAATATTTTGTATCAAAGAGGCATTTCATGTCAAGAAGAAAAAAAATCTTTGCGGTTGAAGTCAAAAGGTGCCAAGTTGAGTTGAGTTTGGTGTCAAGAATGAGCAAGAAGAAGTGGTTAAGGACGGAAACAATTGAGGCATCTAGATTCCTTATCATACTTTAAAGATCCAAGTGGCACGCAATGAAAGAAAAAATCTGCAATGAGAAAAAAAATGGCACGCAAAAGCAAAAGTTTGTGCCAAAGTGGGAAAAAAATCTGCTATTTTGGGTCAGAAATGGGTTGGATCAAAAATTAGAAAGTTGGAATTATGGAAGTCGAGATCAGCAACACCTTGTTAGAATCTGAACTGAAGCTGTACAAATCTGAAACCAATGAAGAAAATCTGTGCCAAAACAGAGAAAAGAAAATTTTTCTTTTGTGCAGATTAGTAATTGAAGTGCAGCTAAATTGATTTGAAGCCGAAACTGAATTGAGATGCAAGGGATGCTGACAATGACTCAGAACAAACCACTCGACAGCATCAGAAATTTTGGAGAGCAGCAAGGTTGAGAATGCAAGCTGAAAATGCAGCTAGGAAAGAAAAAAAAATCAGTTGGAAGCTAGCAAGGCAGTTTGTATCAACTTGAAACTGGAATTGGGTTCTCAAGGCAGTGAATCACGAAATGAAGTACATAAATGAATCGAAAGAGTGTTGAGTATATCCACTGCTGATCAAAATAGAAAAAGGTGGCTGTTTGGACTTTTTAGATCAAAACAGAAAAAGAATGCAGTGCAGTTGGAATCCGAAACAGCTTGGATCAAATTCTCCACTACTAGGTGATGTAACTGCCTTGAAAAATCAGAGAATTGCAAGGTTTGAAAGTGATGCCGTAGAGCTGGAATCTGAAGCAGAAAAAAAAGAAGAAAAGAATAAAAGTAGAAGAGTGCCCATTTGAAGGTGATGTGTATCAACAATTAGTTGCAAGAGATGTTTAGTGAGGGTTGTATGTGGAGCATCCATGTTACTTGATGTCTCAAGTTCTCTGATACAAAATCTGATCTGAAGTGCTCCATTAGAAGATTTGAGAGCAGAGAAAAAAAAAGGAAGAGAAAACAGTTTGAAAAAAAAACAAGGAAATAAAGAAACAAGTGGCACACAATTGAAGTGTTGTCACCATGAAATCAGTGAAGATAATCTCATCCAAATCAGAGCGTTGTTCCAATACATTCTGACTTTACTAGAGAGAAAGAAAAAGGAAAAAATGATGAGGAGAAAAGAGAAGGAAGCAAGGTTGGCACTTAAATGGGAAATTGGCACAATGAAGTCAAGGAAGTTTTCTTCATCCGAATCAAGGGCAGTGCCAAATTTTTACTCCACCACACTTTTGACTTCACTAGAGGACTGTAAAGAGAAGCAAAGTGCATTAGAAATATTCTTGAGCAACCAAGTCTCCCACTTCATCAATTTTTCTATTTTCTTGGCTTTTACTTCATTCCTACCATTTTCTATGTCTTTCACTTATTTTTGTAGATGTGGATCCTAATCATGAATAATGGTGGAGAGTAGATAACAAGCAAGCCTATGGTAGTGCGAAAAGCATGTGTGTTTAAGTGAGCTCCATTTTCATCATGTACTTAGAATTTAGGAAGAGAGCCACCACAAAATTTCCCTTGAAAGGCTAGTGAGTTAAATTCATCTCAATGAATCATGAAAGATGAAAATGCTAAGTTGTTGATTTAAGGACGAGATACTAATTCATAGAGCTTAGATTTTTGAGAATTGACAACCTTAGGTAATTTCTTTTCACTTGCTTCTAATTATGCTTGAGAAAATAGGGGATACATATTTAGTAGTTTTCACGAGACGCTCAAGTTTAAGTGTGGGAGAGTTGATAAGTACTATTTTGTTGACTATTTCAGACTCTAAAATCCATGATTGAACCATATTTTGCATGCTTAACCTTGAATTTACCCTCGATTCTATAGATTAGTTTTATTTTGGGCTTTATTGTAAATCTTTATACATTTGAAAGATTTTGGAACTTAATTGTGAATCTATGTTTGTAGGTTTTGAAAGGATCATGGACCGAGGTCAAGATTGGTCAGGATCAGGCTCAGATCAAGGCGACCAAGCTCTGGAGAATTGTGAGCCGTACATTCAGAAGATAAGCAGATCTGGATCATCCAGGGCAAATCAGATGGATCCCAGCTGAGAAAAGGTAGATCTGACCTTCATAATGAGATCTGGAGGTTTAGGGGTAAATCGGAGAAGATCCAACCGTTGGATCAAGCTCAAGAGGGATCTAGACCATCCATTCAAGAAAAGGGAAGATCTGGACCATCCGCCACTGATCTGGTGAATCCGAGTTGGGGTTAAGGTTAATTAAGCACTTGGATCAAGATCTGAAGGTTTCATCCAAATCAGATATCATTCAGCCGTTGGATCAAGATCAGAGGGATCTAGATCGTCCATTCAAAGATCAGGTTGATCTGAGCCATCCATTGCAAATCTGGAAGATCCGAGCTACTGGGAGGTAGATCCTGACCCTTGATCAACATCCAGAAAGTTTGGTTCAGATCGGATAAAGATCAACCGTTGGATCTGTCCTGAACAATTTGAGCCGTCCGATTCAAACTATTTAAACCAAAATTCTCCCCAGGTCGTAGTGTCACGTCTTCGCCGCTGTCTTCTTCGTCTTCGATTGTTCTTCGTGTTCTTCTTCAAGTTTCTTCATCTAAGGGCGCGACCACTCGATTTCTTCATTGGATCAGGTTCTAGATCATCGGAATGAAGTCTCCGTGAAGATTCCAGCTCCAATTTGCCCAAGAAACAGAGCTGAGTGAGGTTTCGTCAGCTCTGTCATTTGCTTTCTTCAATCTCGGTTGTGCACCATTTCCATCCATCTAAGCTATCTGGAGGGGTTCCCTAGAGTGCTCGGATCATCCCCAAGCCATCAGCGCAATCGGACACAGCTGGATTGAGGAGATCGAATGGGTTTTCAGATTTGAGCAGAGGTTGAGCTTGATTTGATTCGCAGAGACAAATTTTCAGCGATTTGTGGAGCTTACGGGTTCGAGGCTCACTCTTGTGTGACGGCAAGAAGAATTTGAGCTAAGGAAGGGATCGAGGCTTAGGGGGCGTTTGGTTTGTTTCATTTTTCATTTTCATTTTCCAGAAAACCGCATTTTCTAGTTTTCTGGAAAATGACTTTTTTTCATTCTCCAGTTTTCCAGAAAACGCTATGTTTTTTTCTGGAAAACAAAGCTGGAAAATACAAACCAAACATGTTTTCCAGAAAACCGTATTTTCTACAGAAAATGAAAATGGAAAACAGACTGGAAAATGCAAACCAAACGCCCCCTTAGTTTACTTAGTGAATTTTCAATTTATTAGCTGTAATTTCGAAGTCTGTAATTCATTTTCAGTTTCTGACTTTTGTTTCAGTAAACTTAGTTTGTCTGAATTGACTCTGCCTTAATTAGGTTTCAATTCTGTAAAGTAATTAGTTAGATTGCTTAATTAGTGAACGATTTCACTTAGATTAGCTTGCTTTGCATTCGGATCATTTCTGAACTGTTTTCTTTGTTGCGTATCACTTTCCTTTCTTGCGTATCAACTTAGTTCTAAAATCTGCAGTTTCCTTTAAACTCAGTTTATGTCTAGTGTTAACACCTGAAATTAGAGATAACATTCAGTGTACTAATGCATTCAGTTGCAGCTTGTTTCACAATTTGATCATTTTCTGAATTTAGTTTCATTGTTACATTAGGTCTCAGCTGTGCATATCAGTTTGTAGCTGCATTTCTGCTTTCAAGTTTCTGAAATTCTGCATTCCAGTTCTGCATTAGTTGTTTGGGAATTCTGCATCCAATCAGTTGCTGCATTTCTGCCTTCAAGTTTCTGAAATGTTTCCGAATTGATCAGCCTACTTTCTGAGTATCAGATAGAGTTTTTGAAATTGATATTAAGTGAACATTAGTTGTCTGAATTTCTTTTCGAGCATTGGTTGTTGCACTTGATATTAGCTTGTCTTGTGAGTTTTTGGATCTATAATTTCCTGATTTCAGTTTTCGGATTCTGAATGTCATTCATTCATTCAATTCTGCATTCTACTTCACTGGTAGCCTTGTAGTAATTTCTAAATTGATTGATTCCATTGGTGCATTTCATTTACATTTCTGCACTTGTTTTGCATTCGATTTGTGCCTGAGTTGTAACTCTCATTCCTGCAAGAATTAGTATCATTTCGGCAAGTTGTATCAAGTGAATTTCTGCTTTAGTTTCAATCGAATTTCAGCACTGCTTGATTCAATTGCTTAACATTTGGTTTGTTTTGAGAGATAGTTCCTAAAGTTGGACTTAGGTTGTAATATACTATTGCGTTGGATATCAGATCTGTTTTACAACTTTGGCTAAGTGCATCGGTTGATTTAATTTACCATTAGTTGAGTTCTTTCATTGCATTTACCTAGCTTAAGTTTGCTTAATTAAGTTTCTTTCTTTTTATTAAGTTTTCATGTCTAATTGAAATCAAACCCACGTTTTATTTGAAACCCAAAAACATTTGACGACAGATAAACTCGAGCTCGAATCAAACAATCTCAACTAGCCCTAGGAAAAATACGACCTGTGGCCCCTTTACTACGTTTTCATCTTTGCTAGCAAAAAGGGTTTCCAGCTTTACACATATCTAAATTTTGAGACCCACATTCGTGACACCTAGTTCGGGTCCATCAGGCATCCCCACATCTAAACTCCCCATGAGTTAGGATTTTTTCCAAAACGGGCTTTAAGAACCTCTCTAAGGCTCCCCCTACATATTGACTTACCAAGAGCTTTTTAAGAACCTATCATAAGGCTCCCCCTTTGCCAATAAATGAGCAATAAAGCTCCCCTTATACCTAAGCTCCCCCTAGAGTTAGGATTTCTTGCAAAGGTATATTTAGTTTCCCACTTAAACCTAACACTTCTCCCCCTTTGTCACACATCAAAAAGAACTCTTATAATATCCCAATTATTAGATTCTTTACCCGTTAATGATCATAAACATTATGTAATAATCCCCATAAAATTATACACAAGTTTGACATCATTAGGACACTTTTCGACTTTACTGAAAATAATTTCAGCATGTATCAGTTGTTGGGACCGGGTGCATGTTGACATGGATACGGGTTTGTAATTTTAAAATTAATTACGTGCAGCGAAAGATTTAGCATAAATAATTTCTCAGATTATTTAACCACACATCTAAGTATGCAACTTTAGACATGATCGTATATTTAAAATTTTACAGAAACGTAAACTAATTTACTTATTATCTCGCGTAACTCGAAGGAAAGGACGAGATCCAACCGTAAGCGTCCCTCGGAAGCTCCGCCTCTATTCGCGTCCACGCCGAGTATCTTCGGGATGACTTCGCAAAGCCACGAGTTTTATGTTCTCGAGAACTACTAGATTCTCCGAGAACGCGACAAGAAAAACCAAGAGAGAAGTAATCATATCGGAAAAACTCACTACCAAGGTTGGCCGGAATCACAATTCCGGCGAGAAGGAGGAAGATGACTTGCGCCCAATCCCAAGGTGATGATGGCCGGAGAGGAAGATCGTCCCAACGGAAGAACTTCGTTGCCTCGGTGCTTCTCCTTGTGCTCACGGCAAGAAGAAGGGAGAAGAACCTTGTGGCCGGCCAAGAGGAAGAAGGGAGGAGAGGGAGAGAGCCCAAGCAAAAATACTTGGATGGATCATCTTTCATGGCACCCCTTGGGTCCTTTATATAGGGAGCTCCTCCTCAATCAAGCCTCTCAATTTTGGCATAATTTTTATATCAAACCATAATTGATTTTTGTCTCATGATTAAAATCAAATTTTAATTCATGATAAAAAAAACAATCAAGCCTTTTAATTTTGGATTGTCTCATGATTAAAATCAAATTTTAATTCATGATAAAAATCAATCAAGCCTCTTCCATCTTATGGAATAAATCTCCAATCAATCCATGATTGATTAAAACAAAACAAAAGAGAAGGAGAGAGAGGGTCGGCCAAACCAAGGAGAATATTCTCCTTGACCGGCTCATCTTGGTTCAAATAAATTACGGGCCAAAATTTACACACAAGAGAATTCAACTCAAGTGATCGGCCAAGTTTTCATCCAAACCATAGGTCTATGGTTCAAAACCTACCAATGGATTAAATTTTGTCATCTTTGATTTATTATAAATTTTTATAAAACAAACCAACTCTTTGGTTTATTTTAATTCAAATAATCTCATGGATTATTTTAAGCTTATAATAAAATATACCACCTTGGATCAAATCCCTTAATGAATTAAACTTATTCAATTCACCCATTAAGTCTTTAAAGACTTAGTCATTCTATGCTTCCGATGCGTCTGAAATAAATTCAGTTTTGACTAATCGTTTGGCTCAACCAAACTTAATTTTTCTTAATTGAAAAATCCAATTTTCAACTCATGCATTTTAAATCCCTCGGATTACTCGTAGTGCGTGTGACTAAATAGGTTTTTGATTTATATTGGTCGTCTATAATTAATTAATTAATTATAGAATGATCATGAGTGACACCTAGTAGTACATCATGATCCCCAATTAATCGAAAGATCAACGGTTGACCTCAGAAACAATTCTGAAACCCTTCAGCAGCTATAATGAATCGTGCCTCATTCCCTTCACCATCTTATACCCACTTGGTTCAGGACATGGTCTATGTGTGTCAGTCCCCACTAGGCTGACTACGTCACACCTAGCCCAAGTAATGTTTTCTCGTCCTACGGATTCTAATTACTCTCATATATTTAAGAGATTCATACTCTGAACATGTCATGCTCTGGCCAGAGGCTTCGAGTAACAATCCGACCATAGGCCTCGGGTATACATCTCCTCGCAAGGAGTGGTGAATCCTTTGTAGACTGTTCAAACATCTTCGGGCACTTCGGCTTATACCCAATCATCCTGGGTCCACACCTCCTTGGAGATGCTTGCTTAAGATGTCAAAGTATAAGTCTCCATGACCAAGATGACTTGAACACCGCAAGTCAAAGGAACATCGCACTTAAGCTGCAGTAAGAACTTCACTGACATATCTATATGTAGATTATCATATGAAGTTTTACAGTCAGTCACTCCAATGAACTAGTTCCCTTAACTAGCATTCATGTTTATCTCCGGACATCTCAATGTCACCAGCCAGTGAGAATCAGTTGATTAGAGAATCACCCATGCTAGTCTCAACAGAATTGATAGTGTCCGTGTTTATCAATTCATCGACTAAGGACAATTTCAATACTTCACAAGTGCACATGTAGAGATAATCACTAGTTGTGAATTCATCACAAATTCTCTCATGCTGTGAATTGTATTGCGGACATTCAGTAAATAAGTTTAAGATCTCAATCAAATACACAAACATGTATACTCAAATAGTGAATATTCATTTATTAGAATAAATGATTACAATCATAAGGCGATTGCCTTAGGACACTTCTCTTAGATCACTAACATCAGTCGACTGAGACGACTACCAGTTAACTGATCTCTATCAAAAAGTAACTCACAAAATAATCAGTCGACTGCCCTCTGCACCAGTCAACTGATACCCAGAAATCAGCCTTTCAATATTTCTGAATTCAATTTCAGAAATACACCAATAAATCCATAAATCTCCAAATATTCTCAAATTTTATGGAGAGGTTTTTGGTACCCGTCTACGTAGGAAAAATACATTTAAAAATGTATCTATCACCAATCCCATGATTGACACAAAATCCAAAACTATCTAAATGATTCAATTAAACCTTGACCTAAAATCTTACTTTTGGCTTCTTCTTGATGTATCTACCCATACCATACCACACCAATCCCATATCAAAAATCAAATTTTCATACAATATAACCCAATATCATATTTTCATACACGAAACACAATCACATGTGCCAAAACTCTAAGGTTTAAGACTCAAATTCGTCTCCAAACCCTTTGGCACACTCCATGGTCCATCTATACTCTCAAGAGGTATCCTTCTGAGATCCATTGACCATGGGTCCCAAATTGGCTTTTAGAGCTTCCCCTTGAGCCCTTAGCCTTAGCCACCTCCCTAGGTGACTCATCCGCAATCACTAGCCCTTAGCCTTAGCCAAGCATGAGTTCCATACGGATCTGGTCCTCCGTGGAATAGTGTGAAACGATCCTTCACGGACGCTGCTAATAACGAAATCCGAGCTCTGTCCAGAATCCAGCCCGCATGACAGTGGGTACCCTTGGTAGCCCTGCTGGAACTACCATTGGTGGCATTGTTGAATCTGCCACTGGTGGTACTACTGGAACTACTGTCAGATACGATGGAGGTACTCTAGTGGTGGAGGTCTTAGCTCACCCAAAAGGTCCTGGTGAGCTGGTTCCCAACCAGTCGGCTCCACCCTGGTGGGTCTCTCAACCTCATGACTCGAATCCCTCACTGACTCCACCGATCTCCCTTGTGATCGTCGTCCACAACCATGTGAACGGGGTGGAGACAGCGCAATACGATGAGGCATACCTATTAATAGAACCAAGTTGCATTACTTAGATATAAATATATCAGAAATTTAAAACCAACTTACTTCTTGATTGTCAGGAGAGATCTCATAGTCACCAAGTCCTAAAACATAACCATGTTGAGAAATGACTCCGCAAAAATATAAAAATCTATAGAATACAGATAAACCTTGAAAAATAACTCCGTAAAACCCACAGACACCAAATTACTTTGCAAAATCTAGCTCTGATACCATAAATTATCACGCCCTCAGAGACCCATGCTCACTCGAAAAACGGGCAGCATCTTCCCTGTACGATGGACAATTTAGAACATTTATACATAACGTCCACATATAACATGGCTCAACTATCACAAATATAAAATACTTCACAATCACGCAGTATAAAAGATATAATGGATAGAAATAAAGGAATTAAAACTCAAGATAAATCCACGACAAACATACCAGTCCATAAATGCATAAAAGTGACTCCACTACACAAATCAGATAGACATCAAATGCTTACCGTGAAAGGATCACCGACGACGAATCGAGGGCGTAGCAACATAGGGAAAAAGCTCAAGGAAGGAGGAGGTTTCGATGCTTTAGGGTTTGCGGCGAGATGGTTGCAACGCAGAGGAGGAGACCAATTTCCATAATGCGATCGGAAGGAGGGTTTCGCGAAGGGTTGTGGTGCAGAGGAAATCGCGAAGGGGGAAAGGGGTCGACGGTTCCTTTACTCGCGAGAGAGAGAGGAAGAAGAAATGGTGAGATAAGAGGAAATAAATGAGGAAAAGTAGGTTTTTTTTCATAATTTTGGACTTCTTGCAAAAAGACACTCCAAACTTAGCTAATCCAAATAAGGCCTATAATTTTGGCTTTTTAAGCATTTTAACCCTTCAGATTTTCAATATCTAACATCTAGAGTACTTGCCTCTAGGTTCTTGGATATATAATATGAATCTATTATCGAAGTCCACTATGGAATTCTTAGAAATGCGTTTAAAGCATACCTTTGCGAATCTCGGTTCGTTACCGTTTCCCCGAGATTCATGAGTTCGGTGATTAATTCTTTTATCCTCGCATATAGTTATGCCACTGTCTCTCTTTCTTTCATCCGGAGGTTGGTTAGTTGGTTCCGAAGAATATCTCGTCGTGCCAGCTTCGCTTCTGAAGTCCCTTCATGCAACTCTAAGAATCCTTCCCAGAACTCTTTCGCTGACTTATAGGTTCCGACGCGGTTGACTTATTGTGCTAGAAGAACGTTAGTAAATGAAATTCTACTTTTCCGTTTGCCACAAATTCTGCTGGCTCCTTTTTCGACCACAAGCTTTCGTCTTTATCTTTATTGTCAGCGTCTTTGGAAATTTCAAAATCATTTTTCATGATTAGTAATAAATCAAAATCAGTTTTAAAAAATACATGTATTTTTGCTTTCAACTAGCGAACTCCCCCTCGAACTTTGACGGGTAGATGACTGGTCCGACCATTTTGTACTTATTTCAATTTGTGATTAGTTCTTCTGGAGCGTCTTGGCTCTGATGCCACTTATCGGTGATCATGCGGTCGACAAGAAAGGATGAATTGTCCCTGAAAAATAAAAGTGATCTTTTGTTCTTTTTGTTAACGATTAGATCACAAGCAAAACAATAACATAAGCAAATATTAACTACTAAAACAAAAAGAGGCATAAGATATTTTACTTGGTTGTAACCAGGGTGGTTGCTAATCTAAGACAATCACAAGATCAACTCCAAATATACTCCTTATGGCAGAGAATCCTCTTACACAGTTGAACGGAAGGAGAAAGAAAGAATACACAATAGAAATTCGTTACAAGTGAATTGATTAAATGTAACTGAGTTCTAAGGATTTATTTATAGCCCCGGTCAAGTGTATCCGATCGTTGACGTGGCCCTATAAGGGTGTCCGAGTGCTTAGGGGCGTCTGACATGTGACTTAGGGGTTATCCATTTCACAACATTTGCGAACGACTAGTTCTGGAAGAGTTTTAACCTCTCGGGCGCCTAAGTGCATAGGGGAGCCCGAGTCAATACAGGCGCCCATGAGGCGCCCTAGTTGACTCGGGCGCCCAAGTGACTTTTGGTCAGCAGGTCTTCTTGGGTGATCTTGAGCTTCCAGAATTGGGCTCACCTGAACCCTCCTTCAGCTTTCTCCTCGAGCGTGCTTCCCCCGTTTTCTCGTCTCTCGGACGTCACGCGCGTCTTTCTCGCACAATTGGTGAATTCTTCCGCAGACCTTCGCGTCCCTCGGATGCACCGAGCCCGTTAGCTCTCTTCTTGTGTCATCCTTCTCGATTGCTGTGTCTTCCACTCGACTTTCTGTGCTCCTAAGCTCCTGCATACTTAGACATAGGGATCAAACTTAATAAGACCTAACTTGACTCAATTGACCACATTAAAAATCACCTGAGGTACTTATACCCCGTCAATAACCCACTTTCAAGCCCCAAAATTATTCTATCATAATTCCATCGTTAATGCTATCTGCAAATGAAATAACGATGGATAATTTTGTCGCTAGCAGTTTGTTTTGCAATGTTAATTCACATGATAAATATGAAATACTTAAGATAAAAATTAAAAGAGTGTTCCAAATTATTATTTTTTTAAAAAATATAATTTTTTAAGTCAATATAATATTTCAATATATTTTTTTATCTTGAAATAGCGTTACTAATAGCCACACTAACCAGATTATAAAATTACTTAAATTTATCACTTTAATTTTGTTTGAATCATTTAAAATTATTATAACCGCAATTATATAATTGTTACAATAATATAAAATCATGATATAATATAGCTTTTACAATAATTTCAAAATTATTTTATTAAGTTTGAGAAATTTCACCAACATAATTGATATGGTACAAATATGCGACCTTCATGTGTCCCATGAAGCCATTCTCATGCTGAGTGCAGTCAAAGTCAAGACAAGTTAGTCAGATCCAAGAAAAACTCAGTTCAATCTCGATGGGATCCAAGGAACTTGATTCGAACAATTTACACCTCCCTCGACTTCTTCTCTTAGGACTTGACAATCTCCATTAACAATAACTCCTATGCCTTAGAGCTGACCTTCATGAAAGTTAGGCTAGATTTCTCTACGAATGCCGACCTCCCAGAGATGTAGGGTCTCCAGGATGCTCACGTGGCTTGCCCGGGGGAGCCTCATTCCAAACTAACGACTTAGATCATCTCAAGATAGTCTTTCTCTGTTGGCTACTCCAATTGAGCTCAGACACTTCTTAGTACGCTTGCTTCAACCTATCTTTTTTAACTTGGTCTCTCAACATTTTAGCTCGACTATACATCGTCGACTCATCAACTCGGCCACACATCACCAAGTCCTCAGTTCGACCACACATTGCTGACCCCTTAGCTTGACTTACATCACTGACCTTTCAGCTCAGTGACTCCTCAGGTTGGCCTACATTGCTGACTCCTCAGCTTGTCCCTATTGTTGACTCTTCAATTTAGACGCATGATGTCGACCTCTCCCCCTAACTCAGCTTGGACACACAATGTCGACCTCTCCCCCTGACTCGATCCGAGACCTCCTGCAAGCGGCTAGCTCAGCCTAGGGTCTCTCACAAGCCGATGACTTCTTTACCTATTTCACCCCATTTCCAACATGCCCTACTGAAAATGCGAGGAACAGGGAAAAAAAAAAAAGAACCACGTGGCTTCCCTATATCCCTTGCTAGTAAGAATATCAGAGATAATAGGGTAACATGACCACTTCTCTCGAAAAAGTTGGTAACAAGGACACACATCGAAGAGAACGTTGACTTGAACAATTCTTTAAAAAATCACCCGCTTTAGAGGGCGCATGTATGCACTCACGAACTCTAAAACCACATAATCTTTCTTTGTTTCTTCTAACTCATGCATCCGACATTGACTTGAATGTCGAATGGCTTCGCCAGGCTCTCGACATGCCATTTTAATATCCTTCTTTATGAGCCTCATATTCATCCGTCTCCCTTGCCGGCATTCTCTTTGGAGTTATATAGTCTGCTTAAGTTTATTGATCGATGATTTAAACATGCATGATGTTTTAATCAGAACAATAATAATAATATATTTCAATATAAAAGTACTCTATAATAATTTTGGTAAAGTTAAATAAAAAATTAAATTGATTTACTTTAAATAACTGTTATAATAAATATTAGATGATCCAAAATTTATACATATATTAAATTATTTAGTCACATCTAACTTTATGCAATTTAGGTGAGGAGCTTGAGGCATTATAATATTACTATCAGATGATCGGAATTTGGATCACTAAAGTATTCACTTGTATTTAGTAAGATGATGATGTATAATAAATTTAATATAATTCGATCGGATCTTATATTGGATAGAGCGTCTTGCACGAACTGTCTTTTATCTAATTACTAATATAATACCCGTGAATTTTATAGATATTAATAAATATATCATTAAAAATAAATAAATTAAATTAAAACTTGATTAATCAAACATAATTAGTTACTTAAACTCCGACCTGATATTCATGGATAACCTACTTATCCATTGTCTTCCATGCAATGCAATGAGAGGCGCACCACCGTCCATGCAATGTTGTTCCGGCGGAACATTGGAACCAAACCCTCTTCCTCTTCCCTTCCCTTCCCTGTTTAAATCTCCTCCATCCTCCTCTTCTGAACCCTTCTCTTTCTCCCTGCCTGCTTGCTCGACGCCACCATCCTTCCCCTCCCTCTGCTCGGCTTGCGAGGGCTATGCCCTTCGCCCAGTACTCAGTAGATAGATAGTGCCCCTACTCCATCGCCGCCGCCTCCTCATGGAAGTAGCTCCGCTCCTCAAGTCTTCCGCCTCCTCCGCCGCCGCCACTTTGTTCAATTCAGGCGAAGCCAAATTAGCGCTCCGGGTCTCCTCCTCCCTTGTACTCTCCCTCCCCCCTCCCCTCTCGTCGCTTTACTCGGCTCAATCTTGTATGTTGTCTTTTGATTTCTCGTGCGTAACGTAGGTGTCGTGTCGGAGGATTGGCTTCGGCCGTCAAAATACTTCCTTTAGGTTGCCTGTGCTGTTCGTCCGACCTTTGACCACCGATCTGGCCCACCTGTCCGACGGTTGTGGTGGTTCTGGATCGAAACGGAGAGCCCGGGGACCTGTGATGGCGGCAGCGAAGAAGGCTTCTGATGGTAATCTACACTCGCTCAACATTTTCTACCTTATGGTAAAATAGTGTTTTTGATTGGCTCAGCATTAAAATGCTTTGAAATGAAATTAGTACTTGTTTAATTTTGTCAACTGTTGGTTATAATAGAGATCTTAGGCAAAAGTCAGCCAACTACTTGGAAGGTGTGATCTTGTTTGAATGTAGTATGTTTCTATGTGTAATTTTCACATTGATATTGGTATTAAAAGGTGGTATTAAAGAGGAGGGAAAATATAAGCACACAGTAGACTTGCCCAAAACCACATTTGGGATGAGGGCTAATGCAGTGGTTAGAGAGCCTGAGATCCAGAAGTTGTGGGAGGAGAATCAGGTTTTCAAGAGAGTATCAGATAGCAATACTGGGGTGAGTTACTTTGGCTGAATTTTTCTTCATCTTTTCCCATTTTTCATAAAATCTTGTAGATGGTTAGAAATAGTTTGAAATTGTTGGAAGTCTTGATGCCTGATTGCTTGTGCAGAGGAGCTTTGTCCTTCATGATGGCCCACCTTATGCAAACGGTAGTCTGCACATGGGTCATGCTCTAAATAAGATTCTGAAGGACATTATCAACCGATACAAGGTACCATTAGCCCTTGATGTTTGTATTTATCTTCTTTCTAATTTTTTCTTAGATATTTTGCTATGCTAATGTTTTTTCAGATGTTATTGCTTAATTAACTCAATGAAAATGTGTGATATTCAAATTTCCTAAGAACCATTTTGCTTTAAGTTGTGCAGTAAGGCACCTAAATTCGAAAAAGAAATCAAGATACAATAACTTAGCTTTTATTATAATAGTGGTATAGGCTTCTTTTTAGAGATAGTGTTCCTAGAGTAGGTCGTTGAAAAACTGCCACATAGAAAAGCAACATTTTTTAAAATTATCCTATGCATTGAAGCCCCTAGGAAGCTGATCCTACATAGTGGGATAAGGCTTGGTTGTTATATGGAAGCCCCTAGGAGGAGGTTGTGTAAATGCTAATTACTAAGTAACATGTGTTTGGCTTTCTACTTGGAAGCTGTTGATCACCAGGAATCGCTTTTAGGTTCAATTTTTCACGTGGAAAGGAAATAGTTAGAGAAAGAAACAGGACAGGGAAAAAAATTCCTTGGAGTGTAGCACAGAGGGGAGGAAAACTTAGATTTTAAAAATAATTTGTTAAAAACACAAAATAATTGCAAATCAAGATAACTAATAAAAATTATTTATTTATTTTCAAAAAATCAAAGCCCAAATTATGTTTTTCACTTGACTTGGGAAGAAGGCTTGGTTGTTGTGATACTTGACTTGGGAAGAAGCCCAAAGTTGTACAACAGGCAAAAAAATCTTTCGCAGCATCCTTTCCTGTGTAGAAATGGAGGGCAAAGCCACTTGGGGAATTATTTCCCAGGTTTGTTTCTAATGTAGTTTCTTTTCACCATGGGAAATGTTGGCACAATTGTGCCTTAAGTGTATTGAACATATGCACTGGTCCAGACACAAGAAGGGACATGCAAAAAAAAAAAAACTCTCAGACACCTAGATTTAGAAACTCTTTGCTTGTTCTTTGGCTTGATGCTCTTGAAGCCTCAAAATTTGAAAACCTTATTATTTGAAAGTGTATCAAACATATGCACTGGGTCACCTAGAGGTCAATCACAGAATCACAATCAAACATCCCATTGGAGATCTTTTTATTTTGTTTCTTTTCTCCTTGGCTTTTTGGCGGATTGCTAAAAACGGGGTTATAAATCCCTCACATTGTCCATCTTCACAAAAAGTATGTGTGCGTATGGATGTGTATTTCTCTCAGTTTGTGGATACTGATTCAAAAAGATAAGTTGGTTTATTGCCTATTAATTTGCAAATGCTTTATCTTAATTTTTTTTGTTCGGTTGTTTCTGTATTAACCTGTGCATTTGCTCCAGCTTCTTCGTAATTACAGAGTCAACTTTGTTCCTGGTTGGGATTGTCATGGCCTTCCAATAGAATTAAAAGGCAAGTTCCACATCCTTATCACACTTATTTTTGTTTGCTGTGTGGGTTAAATTACTGAAGTATCTCTCATAGATTTGATGTGTCATGACTTGTCTGTAAATCTCTAGAATCATGCATTTCACAGAAAGCTAATTACCTATCTGTTTTTAGCATTCACACAAGGACAATATGAATTGTTAGATTGTTGACTTTTTTTGTCAAGTATTGTAAATATTTTAAATTCATGCGCAAAAATGGAAGTTAAACATGGATTTCCAACAGTAGGTTCTATTCAGTCAGACTTTTTGTCAACATTGCATCGTAGATTGAGATTTTTGAAACTATGGCTGGGGGGTATAGTTGTGAAAGTATGATATGCAAGAATACAATTCCAACATTTCATGTAAGCTGATATAGGAATGTTCACAGTTTTAGATATCGTGCCATCCATCAATACAGGCAGAATGGTGTGTTACACTCTTCTAGTGAGATGCCGGCACAGTCTGAGATGTAGCACATCTGGGTACCTGTGACAAAGGCAGAAGGCTGCAATTTCAGCAGCAATTTTAATGGATCTGGCTTGGCAAACTTCCAGATAGGCTTCTCCTTCCTCTCCTCTCATGCTGCTAGGTCTGCAGTTGTTTCCCCTTCTTCCGTGTTGACAGGCACTACAGTGGTATGCTAACATGATACTAATATTGTTTCGCTCTGGTCTGGGGACTGATTATCTGACTTAGAATGAAACTTTTCCTTTGCAACATTATACACAAAGCAACTGTGGGATGAGGATGCAAGTATTTTTGAAAATGAATCAAATGAAGATGTAAAGTATTCATCTCTGTACTATCTGGTATCTATATATACACTGTTTGGTAATGATGTAATGTATTGAAAGTCTACTACTGATCCTTGGCTGGATTGTTGGAAAAAAATGGTCGATTGCTATAAAATGTTTCATTGATGCATCTGTAGAACTCTTCTACATCAGATTTCCTTGTGTTCATTTGTTTCAGCTTTCATTACTTTGTCATCTGGTAAAGCAAGAAGACATGATTTATATTTCTTTTTCAATGAAAATATGTTATTATTTGTATGATTGAATCACCAACAACCAAGCAACTTTTTAGTCTGAGCAATTGATATATATTATAAACCACAGTTTTTTTTCTAGAATACATTTAGTAAAATTGCATCTATTGTTTGTTCTTTTTTCCCCCTTGCCTCTTATAGACATATCTAACTTTTATACAATCCCTTCTGCAATGACCTTTCACTCAATTTTATATTGCTCAGTTCTGCAGTCTATGGATGAAGATACTAGAAGGGAGTTAAAGCCTTTGAAGTTGAGAGAAAAGGCAGCAAAATTCGCAAAAAATACTGTTAAAATTCAGATGAACTCTTTTAAAGTAAATTTTCTCTCTCTAACTTTCATAACTACACTATTTATGCTAAATTTACATCCAAGAATCGTTCATATCCTACTACATTGAGTTGCTTTTATGTTTTTTGGATATAGTTAATTCTTGTAAGTTGACAGCGCTTTGGGGTATGGGCTGATTGGGATGCACCTTATCTGACCCTTTTTCCAGAATATGAAGCCGCACAGGTTGGTAGTACCTTGCCGTTCACTTATTTCTCCTTTTATTTCTCACTGGACTGTGTTTGAGTTTTCCAGAAAAACGGCAGACATTTTCACTTCCTTAAATAGTGATTCAGCTTTTAAATAGGAAATTTTTGACATTGTGGGTGTGTGATAATTGTTTAAATAACTGTAACATCAATTTGTTAGATAGGACTGCATTATGAACTGCTGAGATTGACTAGTCTTGCTTGACAATATTTTTATCTAACACCATCATGCTTGCCATCTAATTTTCTATGTTAAGACCTTCAAATATGCCTGGCACTGTGGGTAATTACAAGCTAACAAGTGGTGATCACATAAATCTCGAACAGCTTGTTGATTTTCATGTTTACCTATTCAAATTTCATTTTTTTAACCCATACAAACTTAAGGACATGCAGATATGTCATTGTAATTAATGTTGATTGGATAATCACGATCATCATTTAGTCTCACTAGTCTTAGTTGGAGGTCGGTTAATCATCAACTCAATTTTCAATTTGATAATAATGTATTTGCAAATTTTATATATATATATATATATGTGGAACCATAATTAACATAAGCTTTTTTACAATTTTAATTTATGTTGATAGAGTAAATTATTTATCATAGAAAATTCAGTTAATATTAACTCAATGAAACAAAACATATAATGAGTTTTTAAGAATTTATTATTTATTTTCAATTATCAGTATTCATTGCCAAGATAGATAAATATTTTTTTCTTGAAGCAGTGGACAATTGGTGTAACATTAAGCTTGTATATATTGTAATGGATGTAATTTTGATTGATTTATTTATGATAACTAGTTGTTATGAATCAAGTATCATATCTTATTTGATTCGATTCCTATACCAGCATCATAATGGAATGAATAGATTTCATTCCCATTCCCGCCTTCTAAACCCGTTACCAAGCGCCCCTTAGTTGGCAAATATTATTTTGTTAATTAAAATTTTCTATTTTCAGGTTGTAGTTTTTAGAAAATAAAATAAATACATTAAAAATGAATATAAAAAGTAAATTTTATCACTTCATTCACCTCTAGTAATTTCTAATGTATCAAAAAATCATTCTAAAATTTATTTTATTTCTCTTTTCAGCTTTCAAATTCACTTTTCCAAGAAATGAAAAATGAAAAATAAAATATCTTTCCAGCCAAACATATTATAAATATGTAAAAGTCCTACTGATAATAATACTAACAGATTGATATTGATTCTGACGTCTATTTGTGGCTCTCATTGCCATTGCCTATTTTGGAATAATTGATGCCAATTGATCAATGTCTTCAGTTTTCATTGTTTTTTGTTTTGTTTCTTGACATACCCATTCCGCTTGAAAGAAAAGGTTTGGGGATGGAGAGTTGATTTTATTGGTAGTTTATCTGGATGAATACTACTAAAGATGTATTGATAATTGGAGACTATGGTTCGATGACACTTTTCTGTAGCTTCAATGTTCCAAACAGATCCAGTCATATTGTTAATATTTTCCTAAATATCACACTCTGTATTTGTCTTTGGTAGATAGAAGTTTTTGGCAAGATGGCTCTCAAAGGATATATTTATAGGGGTCGAAAGCCTGTTCACTGGAGCCCATCCTCACGCACAGCTTTGGCTGAGGCTGAATTGGAGGTAAATTACTGGTGATTAGATGATTATTTGAGCTTTTAAGTTCTTTCTTTTCTTTTCATTAATTCATTTGTTGAGTATTTTACTTCATCTACACTTTTGAGTTCTTGTCCGTGGCTTCCCTGATAACAAACTGTTATTACAAGTAAACAAAATGTTAGAGAAACAAATATGCCTAGCCTCTGTAGTTCATTTTTGCCTTGGATAAATTCAGTAAATAGTCTCATTCTCAATATATTTACATGCAAATAATATTTTTGCTGTATTCATCTCTGTAATTTATCCTCTTCTTAGATTTCCCCATCTTAATTGGATAGGCATGATTACTATGAATGCAAAACCCATCCTTTTTCTCATGTTTTCTTAACATTTTTTCACTCGTTTTATCTTCTAGCTTAGTTAATTTCAAGTCATGATTGTTAATGTTTTCAGTTCTCCTTCCTTTTGGCAGTTGTAAACCACCTGACACCTTGCATGGCATGTCAATCACAGAAACATCATACACCCCTTTCCATTTTGACCACCTAGCTTTTGTTACAAATGGCAGAGCCGAAGTGAGTGTAAATCTCAGCATAGTGAACTAAACATTTTCAACTGTTAAGCTTGATGCTGATCTAAACTACACAAAATTGCCGAATCCTCATAGAAATATTGTTTGGTTCAATAAATATGGGTCATTATGGCAAACAATAAATGCTGGTCACTGTAGCAAGCTTGACTGTGATTCAACTCTTTTCTAGGACTGTATTCTTTCTAGGAGCTAATAGAATAATCCATCCAATAGGTATTTATGTTGCTGTAGAAAGGGATTGTATGGTATCATTAGAATTAGATCGTGGATAGTTGGTTATTAAGAAAAATTAGGACTTTCAACCATCAAGTGCTAGGCAGTCACAGATTAGATAATGGCTAAAAAGATTATATATATAATTAAAGGTAGATCTGCTACCTTAACGGCCCCCCAAGAGCCTACCCCACGGATATGAAGCGAGGTTAATTCAGGTAGGCAGGCGTTAGGCGCATGGTGGGGTAGAGCATGCAGGTCGTTAGTTCCTGGGAATTGACCCTTGGCTGTTGCGCTGGGGATGCCATGCACTCACTGCTTGAGCTACACCTTGGGGGTGAAGATTATATATATTATTGAATTTATGAAAGAGTGATATGAAAGAGAAATAAGAGTATTACAAAGAAAATGTTAAAATTAGGGAAAAAAGGAAAAGAGAGCAGTAGAAAAGAAGGCAAAGAAACGAGTAAAATTCATTTTATATTTTCTTTAACACTCTTCTTTCCTGTCCTTTTTTTAATCTTGTTACACTGTCACATCTGTAACTGAACCCATACTCATCTCCATTTGTGAAATCAGATTAATTCTGTGTGCATGCTCCATTGTAGGCTTGCATATGCTAATAGTAGCCTTTTTCATATCTTTCTTTCTAGTCAGTCATCATCCTTGCTTGAGATTATGGTAGCAGAACCATTGTAGCTTTCTTTCTATAAAACAGTGGGTATTCAATAAAACTGAAATGCTCTCTCCTGTGTTATACTTAGGCCTTCAGTTATTGTGTAGGTCTTTTATGAAGGTCCACATGGTTTCAATATATATGGTGCTTACCTTTGTTGCTTTTCTTCTCTGAAGGCCTGTAGTTTAATTGATCAATTATTCTTATCTCCAATTTTTCTTCTATTTATTGTAGTATCCTGAGGGACACATTTCTAAAAGCATCTATGCTACTTTCAAGATCATTAGTGCATCCTCATCTTCACCTCAGTTAGTTGAGGAATTTTTTCCAGATTTGTACTTGGCCATATGGACAACCACTCCTTGGACTATTCCTGCAAATGCTGGTAAAGCTTTATAGGTTTAATATTTTTATGATAAAGTTCAGTTTACATTGTAGATTTCGTCAGAAGGAATCAAATTCAAGTAATAAATCATTTATCAGAAGGAACTAATTATTAACTGAAAACTCATGTGGAAGTGCTTCACTCTATTAGCTCATGTATTGCAAGGGATGGAGAAGAGAATTATTAATTTCTTTTCCACTTCAAGAGTATAGGGTGCTATTTTTTTAAGCTATTTGTACTCGGGTATGATTATTTGACACGGCTGTGGATCCAAATATCGTACATGGTATTTCTAAAAATTTTGGATGGCCAATGTTGGATTTGGATGGAGAAATTTCATCTAGAAGATTTCTAGAGTACTCTAAAATCTGATACCAATTTACATGGATACTTCTCCATTGTTTTCAAATATTATAATGTTAGCATTAGTGCTTTAAATGATTTGTTTTATTAATGAAATTATACTCATGAATCCTAGAAGTAAGGTCAAAGCTGTGGAAGTTTTTTTTTTATGATATGATTCTTCTAGTAGGGAAATGCTCTCAACCTCAAAGTCAGTAATATTTATCCTGAATTCTCAGCTGTTGCTGTCAATCCTGAGCTTGAATATGTGGTAGCTGAATTACATCATGCTCCTGAAGATGCCACAGTACCTGTGAGGAAGCAAACAAAAGTTGGTGGTTTCTTGAAATTTAGTGATACAAAGCGTTTTGTGATCGTGGCTATGGAACTTGTACCTGCACTTGAGTCTAAGTGGGGGGTGAAATTTGCAGTGCAGAAAATTTTCCCAGGATCATGTCTGGAAAATTTCAGGTTGATACTTTTACATAATAGTAATTATATATCTCCCTGTTTAATTTCTAACTATATGAATTACATCATTGCATGATCTACTGTATGGTGATCCATGATCAAACAATGAAGGTCTTGTAAACAACCTACACGAAACTATTGCCTGACAACTATGCTTCCAGAAGCCATTTTACGGAAATTATATTTGTTGAAAATGTGATGTAGGTATGCTCACCCTATAAGTGGCAAGGAATGCCCTGTAGTGCTTGGTGGAGACTATATCACAACAGAGTCAGGAACTGGTTTAGTTCATACTGCTCCTGGTCATGGACAAGAAGACTATATAACTGGCTTAAAGTATGGACTACCTATTATTTCTCCCGTGGATGATGAAGGAAAATTTACTGAGGAAGCTGGTGAGTTTAATGGCCTGGAAGTTCTTGGGGCTGGTAATGTTGCTATTGTGAAGTATCTGGATGAACAATTATCACTTGTTCTGGAAGAGACATACAGTAAGTTCCCTTGTCATGTAGGTGTATCTTATTGTATGATTAGAGTTTTA
This sequence comes from Boesenbergia rotunda, assembly GCA_024364735.1. Lineage (NCBI taxonomy): Eukaryota > Viridiplantae > Streptophyta > Magnoliopsida > Zingiberales > Zingiberaceae > Boesenbergia > Boesenbergia rotunda. The sequence continues at coordinate 157,067 of JAGFNQ010000365.1, read as the reverse complement.
AGTCTATGTTTATCCTATCAATATTATGGTTTTTTTAGAGCACAAGTATCCTTATGATTGGAGGACAAAGAAACCTACAATATTTAGAGCCACTGAACAATGGTTTGCATCTGTTGATGGCTTCCGGGACATGGCTATGGATGCAATTGGTAAAGTAAATTGGATTCCTGCACAGGTATCAATTACCTTTGAAATTTTTTGTTTAGCGAATAAGCAAGAATGAGCTTTTACACTTCTTTTCATTTAAAAAAAAAAAAATTAAAATGGTCTTTTGTATCTCTTCCAACTTTCTTCTACTGACTGCTTGATGTAATAATTTGCTTTTTTTGCTTATATATTCCTTTTTGTTAAGTGTAAAGCATTTTCTTTGCTCAAATCACTCAGAACAATCAAGTCTTACATTTTTTTCTTTTATGTGCCTTAACTTGAAAGGTAAATATGCTATTTTCTTATCAATGCTACTTAACTTGTAAACTTATTTTCTAAGTACGTTATTGTAAGACAAAGAACCTTTCTTGAAACATTAGTTACTGTCTTTCATTTTCTTCACTTGTATGAGACTATATGGGATTAATGAACTCTTGTTACTCAAGCTTCACTTTTTTGAGAGCACTAGTCATGGTGAAAATTGGACAAGGAACTTCATCAGGTCATAAAGGATTGCTGACAGATTATTCTTAGTGAAATCAAGAAAATTGTATTGAGAAAGAAACAAAGAAGAAACACAGGAGGAAGAAGAAGCAGAGGGGGAGGAAAATACCTACCTATAACCAAGCTGTGAAAGCCACTGCGAGGTATTCGTGGGCAGCTGTAGGCAGGGAAGCAATTGTGAGATGGGGAAGTGAGCAGGTGAAAAAAAGTGAAGCCTATGGAAGGGGATTCAGGAGATTTGTGAGACTTGGGAACATTTGCTATATAATACTAGTAAACTGATTAGGTGTAAAGAGACATTCACGTGAGCAATGTTTTGAAAATCGGATCCTATGGCTGCTTAACAGGGAAGCAGAGGCTAGTTTGGCATGATGAATTAGTGGACATTCATGAGAGTAGCAGGATTGAAAATCTTCTTGTATAATACTGCCTATTCTCTGGTGCCAAAGTTTGTTGTCCTAACAATTTCATCATTATTTTATCTTTGATGACATGTATAATAATTGCCAGGCGAAGAACAGAATTGTTGCTATGACTTCTAGCCGTTCTGATTGGTGTATCTCACGGCAAAGAACTTGGGGAGTTCCAATTCCCGTTTTTTATCATGTTCACTCTAAAGAACCGCTGATCTCTGAAGAAACCATTGCACATGTTAAAGGTAGTGCAATTTCTTAAAGAACAATGCTTTTATAGGATGCTCAAAACTGATGTCCTTTATTCTGTTAGTAAGCAATCATGTGTATTGTATTTCCACATCTTCTGCATTTCATACTGGAATTTTGTTTGTTGCACTCCTGTGTCTGGATTGTTTGTGTTGTTGCTTAGCATGACCCATTATTCCATATTCCAGAAATTGTCTCTGGTTGGCACATTTTATCTTTTTCATGCTGCTTATTATAGTTTATTTTTTCTATTTTTCCAGATATAGTGTCACAGAAGGGTAGTGATGTCTGGTGGTACATGTCAACCCAAGACCTTCTTCCTGAGAAATATCGGCAAAATGCATCAGAATACTACAAAGGAACTGATACAATGGATGTTTGGTTTGACTCTGGTATGTAATTCTGGTACACAAATTGTGGCATTCTGAAAGAATATTTCATTTACACGATCCTAATTTGTTGGCTCCTTTCAAGGATTAATTGCATATCAATTTGAAGGTATTTCTTCTGCTTCAATTTTGTATTGTTGTTTTTGGAAATATGAGAGGGGATATAATAGCCTGAGCACTGGCAGTTATTAGTATTCACCTCATCACCTGTAATATGAGATAGTTGCTAGTATCATCCTAAATACTGGTTTTGGTTCCAAATCAATTCCTCATATATATCAAGCTATGATAAATGGATAGAAGATAACAGCCTCTATCAACCATAGCAAAATGTGCTATTGAAAGAATAATATGAGAGAAGATTAGCGAGTAGATTACAAAATTTATTTAACAATTTTTGTCTCTTATTTTGCTCTCTTTTGTTTCTAAGAATGTGAGATTGAATATAGGCTTTTATTTCTTTTTAATATTTAATACATCATCACTCTCTTTTCAAATATGTTCTTTAAGAACCCAAATGATCTAGTTACTTTGAAAAAGAACTAGCCTAAACCTAAAATGCTAACAGTATAATAGCATTTGAAGGCTAATTAGATTCAAGTGACTGCAAAATTACTACTGGAAATGAGGTCTGAATTTTGCTATGTTTATAATCATAGGAATACTTTCTCCGACATAAGAGTTATCTTTGATCTGGACTTTTCTTGTGTTCATGTTTAAAATATTCAATATTTACAATTATTCAAATTTTTTGGTGTTCATGTCTTATAATCAATTTACAGCATTCCTTTTTGAGTGACATGAAGTAATGTTCTTTATTTTTTTCTTTTCTTGTAATGGCTCTTGTGTGGTATATTTGTAGGCTCATCTTGGGCAGCAGTTTTAGGCAAAAGGGATGGCCTATGTTTTCCTGCAGATCTATACCTTGAAGGATCCGACCAGCATCGTGGATGGTTTCAGAGCTCTTTATTAACCAGTATTGCAGCAACAGGTATCTAGTTTCATTTTAGAATACTGTTTGCTTTAGACCCACTTCAATCTTCATGGTGCTAATGTTTGTTGAGTTTTAAATTGCTTTGCACGGTTCTTTAGTTTTATTACTGAAGAAGGGGAATATTGAGGTATACCAATACCAAGGGAGTACCTCTGCCTTTATATCTATTCATTAGAGTGATATTAAATTTAGGCCCTTGTAATATATATATTATTTACACTTAGGTCCCCAACACTCCTTAAGCTGGTGCAAAGATATTATGGAAGCCTAGATTTATCCTAGGATCTCTTAAGGACTTAGCAAGTTCGTTAGAAGTTATGTGCATTGTAGTTTGGTTGTCACAATACAACTTTTTTTATATCCCAACTCAGTTAGTAGCTATTTCAATAAGCTTAGATGTAGACAGAGTGATAGCCCTATAGTCTAGCTCCTTTGTGCTTGATCTGGTTACAACACTTTGCTTTTCACTTTTCCAAGAAATTAGATTACCTTAAAAAGAACGGAATAACCTGATGTCGACCTCCTAGACCTATATATAAGAGAAACCCGCCTAATCAACATCAGGAAATCCTACAATCTGCAAGTAACCTCAATCTTGGTAAAGTTGAATTTTTGTGGAGCATTCTTTAGGAGAAGCTCAAAGGAATTGACTAATGATCCTCATTGTGAATGATATCTGGTCATCTAACCACAAGATGATTTTGTTTGCCAACAAGTTTTTTATATTGTTAATTGTTCTATATTAGTTAGTAGTTCCTTTCCTTGTCCACACTAGTTTAACATTTGGATGCATAGGAGTGTCGGTTGACTTAGGCCCCGACACACCACTTTCCATGAGCATATCAAGTGCATACTTTCGTTGAGATATAAATGTCTCATGATAAGCGGAGTGCTTCTATACCCAAGAATTATCTTAACTCTCACTTAAATCTTTGGTTTGAAAATGCTTGTGAAGATAAGTATTTTGTTTATGAACCTTTCAAAGTCATCACCACTTATAATACGATTTGATACACTCCTAATCATCCTGAAGTGAATGAGAGCAGAACCGAAGTTTCTAAATCATATTCTAGGATATTGCTTCAAGCCTTATAGAGACTTCTGCATTTTACACACTAGACCACACTCTCCCGTTGAACAACAAACCTTGGAGGTTACTCCATGTATATTTCCTCCATAAGATCACCTAGAAATGCATTCTTGATGTCCAATTGGTGAAACGCCAACTTAAATAGAATTGCCAACGTAAGAAACAATTTGACTGAATTAATCTTAGCTACAAATGAAAAAGTATCCATATAGTTTACTCCATAATATGCGTATATCTCTTAGCCACTAATTATGCTTTAGCCGATCCACAATGCTTGCAGGTGATGCTTGAACAATTGAGGTATTAGATCTCATGTAACATTAGTGTAATGCTTGCATCTTGTTCACCATAGCACGTCTCCGTTTTTTATCTGAGTGCTTTTGTAATAGTCTTAGGAATAGAATATGATGATAAAGAAACGAATGCAAAATAGCTAGGTGATAATGCAACATAGGATATCAGGATATGAAATGAGAAAGTGGATGAGAGGTAGAACAACTGTGAGTACCTTTCCAATGAGCAATAGAAAGGTTCAAATCAGATGAATCTTGTTGGCTGAGCATTTGAGTCTCATGATCTACTGTAGGTCTGTAATTGTGGAGCTTCTGGTGCCTATGGAGTTGCATGGGGATGTAGTAGTGGAGGTATTGAAATGGACAATGGTGTAGGAATTGGAAGCGCCTCAGTCACTGACTCGTGAGTATACAATGAGTTTGAGAAGAATGGAGTGAACTTAAAAGGAGGTGACATCGACAGAGATAGATATGCATTGTAATTCCATAGAATAACAATGATATTCCTTTTGAAGAAGGGAAATACTTTGGTATCTCAATCCCTAGGCAGCTAAGCAATCCTTTATTATTAATGAGAATAAGCCCTTATAATGCATATTATTTATAAATAGGTGTCTAACAATTATTATTTTGGATCCATTTATTGAGCATTTGTCATAGTTTAACGCTAGCTGACAATCTAATGCAACCCTCCTCTTTTATCTGGGCTACGGACTGACCTGACTGGTTCGTCATGGGCGGAGTTCAGGCGGATATGTATGAGGATGTAACAACCAAAATGAAGACTTCATGTGGATTAACTAAGCATTTCCAATAAGGATAAGGTTACATTAAGGATCAGTTTTAAATCTCTATCTTTTTACACTAATCATGAACGAACTTATAGGACACATTCAAGATACAATATTATGATGCATGCTGTTTGCAGATGATATTGTTTTGATAGACGAGACACGTGAAGCAGTAAATGGCGGGAAACATTAGAAGTGAAAGGTTTTAGGTTTAGTAGAGTAAAAACAGAATATATGAAATTTAAGTTTAGCAATATTAGACGTAATGAGACAATTGTTAAAATAGGAGATGACGAGTTATTTGAAACTGAGAGCCTTAAGTATTTAGGATCATTTTTGCAAAATGGAGGGATTGAGAAAGACGTCTTACATAGAATACAAGTAGCATGGTTGAAATGGAGGTTTGCGTCGGATGTTTTATGTAATCGTAAAGTATCTCTAAAACTTAAAGGAAAGTTCTACAAAACGATAGGCTATGTTATATGACGTTGAATGTTGAGCTTGACTCGGGTACATGAGCAGAAGATAAAAGTCGCAGAGATAAGGATGTTAAGGTAGATGTGTAGACATACGAGAATGGAGGGAATAAAGAATAAGAGCATTAGGGAGGAAAAACTCTAGAGATGTTCTAGATGGTACGAATATGTACGTAGACGGCTAATAAATGTCCCAGTTGGGTGATATGAAAGTATGACAAATGCACACATCATACGAGGGAGCGGAAGACCAAAAACGACTTGGTTAGCAACAATAAAACAAGATAAAATTTATTTAAATATAAATGATGATATAATAGAGGACACAACCCAATAGCGTAGAAGGATCCATATAGCTGACTCTACCTAATGGGATAAGATTTGGTTGTTATTGTCATCGTCATTTAACAATTACTGCAACAATCTAAGTATAGAGAGCAGTACCACCTGACAGATTCTTGTAACAACTATTCATCTTCTAAAAGTGTATTTTAACTCAACAAACTTTTAACAACCAACATCATGTGTACTTGTTGCAATCTGAACAGATCAGGTCAGGCACAGCCAACTCACAAGGCTTGGCCATGTCTTTTCTTGGAGGTTGACCTTTGCTAATTCCTTTGACTTCACAATGCCGTCATTTTGTATTCTTTGTGCTAAATCAGCAGTTGTCGACCACACTAATCCATGTAGTTTGAAACACAGTTGATTATTTTAACACATGAAAAAATTTGATACATCATTCTGGAAAAAGGTTCCGACAAAGGATCTTTTCATGGATGCTTATTAATTGCAGCTTGAATAGCATATGATTATCTCTTTACTTGAATATGGTTATGACAAAAATACTTAAACCATTAGAATTTACAGTAAGCACGATTCAATATTAATTGAGAATTTCTTTCTTTTGGATTTGTTGATTTGCACGACCTAATATTTTGTTAACATCCTCATGCCAATCGTAATCTAATAAGTTTATCCAATTTGTCTGTGCTTTTTGCAGGAATTGCTCCTTACTCATGTGTCATTACACATGGGTTTGTACTTGATGAAAAGGGTATGAAAATGAGCAAATCTCTTGGTAACGTTGTTGATCCTGATGTTGTAATTAGCGGAGGGAAAAACACAAAGGTTTGTTCAAATATACTTGCTTCTAAATTCTTTCAATCATGTCAAGGGTTTGATGCTTAATTTGTTATGTTAGGATCAACCGGGTTATGGAGCTGACGTTCTTCGTCTTTGGGTTTCCAGTGTTGACTACACTGGAGATGTGTTGATTGGCCCTCAAATTCTCCGCCAAATGTCTGATATGTATAGGAAACTACGTGGAACATTGCGGTTTCTATTGTCAAATCTGCATGATTGGAATGTATGCCATCTGTTTTTTTTGTTTCATTCTTTTTTAAAAAAGTTAGTATATGTGCTCCACGACCAATGATTAACCTCTGAAGTGTGTTTCATTATTAATATCCTGGCTTGTTTTCTTCATCACCTTTCATAATCTTTTGATAAAAATTTGTTATTTACTTCAAATTTGTCAAAATGGACTCAGCAGAAGAGCGTCACTGCAGGTCTCTGTCAGTCAATTCATTCAATCATTGCTCTTAGTAATGATATGCTATAATCCTAGGGAAGGGAGCAAAATACAGTTGTTTTTTAGTCAAAATGTTCCATATCTTTAGTTGATGTACCAAAAAATAGCTAGACTTATCTAAGAAATATTATATAATAACCATGAATATGCTTAGTTATCTTGTTTAAAAATACTTAATAACGGCCATGAGCATGCTTTGTTTCTCATTTTTTTTCCTTATGATTTCATCTAATCATTGATATTTTTTGTAGCTAGAACATACAGTTCCATATACCAAGCTTCCAAAAATTGACCAATATGCATTATACCAACTCGGAAATATTGTGGAGACAATAAAGGACAGTTATGAGCTTTACCAGTTCTACAAAATATACCAGGTATTTTTTGCGTCAGTAGTAGAAGCTTCTTGTCGTTGCGAATACTATTTATGCATGTGTAAATTTGACATCGGTAGTAGCTGATTCCTATGCTGTTGTTAGAATGTATTAGTAATTCCTTCTTCAATGTCTATTTTGAGAGACTACTGAACTTTAATAATAACTTTTCATTTCCAGATCATTCAACGCTTTACTATTGTTGATCTTTCAAATTTCTATTTAGATGTTGCTAAAGACCGGCTTTATGTAGGGTATGTTTTTCTCAACTGTCTTGGGAACTTTTCTATTCTTGTGGTTATTGTCTTTTATTTTGGTGCTTCAAGTTAGGCAAGGTTAAATGCCAAAATTTGGAATGCACTGGCAGAGTGGCAATTCCTTAATATAATTTTGATAGGTTTGTCCTTTTTGTCCATAGCGTTTGCTCCTTGTAGCACTTATAGCACCATACACATATGTTGTGCCTCGATAAACTTGGGTATTGCAAATGATATGGTCTTACATACAGCTAATGGAAGGATGAGATCCATGTTGCTGATTCCAAATCGTTAGGTAACATGATGGATATTGTTGTGATTAATTTTGATTTTGAATATCCCAAATAAATGTTCACTTTGGCCAATCTCTAATCGCCCCTCATAAACAATAACCACAACAACAACCAAGCCTTGTCCTACTATGTGAGGTCAGTTATATGCATCCTTCTACGTCATTGAGCTCTATCCCCTACTATATCATCGTTTATATTTAAATAAATTTTATCTTATTTTATTATTGCTAACCAAGTCTTCCTTGGTCTTCTTCATCATGACCTTTAATTTCTTTTTTACAATTCTCCTTGTTTATTTTTTTGCGATCTAGGATTATCATCTTTTGCCTTTAAGTTTCTATAGTCTGTGCTCCCAGAGTTGTGAGGTGGCTATTAGGTACCATTGCAAAGAAGAAAACCAATCAAATTAAGGATGAGAGGAAGTTGCATTCTCAAGGATGACGAAGTTAGCCTATTATAGGCTCTTCTTTACAATTTTTTAAGGATCTTATAATATCGCCTTTTTTGCCTTTAGGTTTCTACAATCTGTACGCCCAGAATTATGAGGTGGCACTACCATCTCAAGGATGACAGAGTTAGCCTGAAATCAATCTATCTTGTAGAATTAATCCAATTACTTAAAATAGTAGTAATTAGAGACAGGGAGCATGCAAATCTGTTCTACTTGGTGTGAGAAAATAATTCAAAGAATGATTTCCAACTCTAACTATTCCTAACTAGATACTGGGCTATATTTTCTTGGATACCCACTTTCCTAGCCTGTATTTGAAATCGTTAATCCTGTTATTCTCTCTTTAATCGTTGAATGTTTTTTACCTTTTATTGTGACTAAAAATCAGAATTTCTCAGGGGTACTACCAGTTTAAATAGACGGAGTTGTCAAACAGTTCTTGCAGATCATCTTATTTCAATCATCAGTGTAATTGCTCCAATTTTGCCACATTTGGCTGAGGATGTTTGGCAGAACCTCCCTTTTGAATATGTTACTGAAGATGGTTCGGCTGCTAAATTTGCCTTCGAGTTAAAGTGGCCAGTTCCAAGCAAAAGGTGGCTCCAGATACCTGCTGACGATGTTGATTTTTGGAGGCTAATCCTTGAGGTATAATATATTGCTATTTTACTCTATCAAATTCTTTGCTTGGAAAATCTTCTCAAAAGTTCAAGAAATTTAGCTTTTTAATGTAATTAATTTAAAGTTTCTATTTGAGAAGTTTGAATGGTACAATTTATGACCCTTTGCATGAATCCAACTCATGAGCCATTTGTCCTGAAAGTTTAAATAGATGATTAAGATAGAGAAAAACTTTTGGATTCTTTCGCGATGGATTTGTGCTTCTTAGGTTAAACTGAAAAGTTTTATAAAGTTGTGGTTCGTCTAATCATATTATATGCATTAGGATGTTAGATACTTAACAAGATATATGATGTTGCCAAAAAAGATTTAAGATTTGGATATTTCTAGCTATCCATGTAACAGTATAACATATTGTTTATTCTTAAGCAGTTGAGATCCGAGGTGAACAAAATCCTAGAAAATGCAAGGGTCGGAAAGCTGATCGGGTCCAGCTTGGAGGCCAAGATTTATCTCCATTCCTCCGACGCCGGCGTGGCCTCCAGATTGCAGGAATTATGCCTCGCTGAGAATGAAGCTGACGCTCTACATAGGATTTTCATAACATCTCAGGCATGTCGATTTCTCAGTTAGGGTTATTGTTTATACTTTCTCTCCCCATTCCAACATTTTCCACTTCCTCAGGTGGAGGTTCTTGATTCACTAAACACAGATTTAAGTACCAGAATGCCGCATACCGGCAAGTACAGTGATCCAAGAAGCGAAATTTGGATCGGAGTTGCCCGGGCAGATGGTTCGAAATGCGAAAGATGTTGGAACTATACTCCTCAAGTTGGTTCCTTCCCGGAGCATCCAACTCTATGTGCTCGATGTTACGACGTCATCAATATCCATCCTCTTCCCGCTGCAGCAGGAGTCAGTTGAGAAATTGACAGAGCAACTTCCTGATCCATATTTTTTTTTTCTTCCGGCGGGGGAAGTTTAATCCCTCGGCAAGTTCATTATTTATCGACTGTTAGTAAAGCAAAGTCTAATGATATTGATTCGCTTTGAACCTCAATTCAAGGATGTAACCGAGTAGGATTGAGTCTGATCAAAGCTCGCCTCATTTCGCTTGTAGTATTCTAACTCAAGTGCTCTGAAAGGCGAACGGATTCATTCGAGGCCGATGTGGTTGGGCTACGGTGAATCCACCCTAATGGAGGTGGTTTATGTATTTTCATTCTATGCATGAACCCACGTAAGAACAATTGACCCAATGTCCCCAAACGATTGCTAGTTCGATGTTTCTCATCTCTTTCACAATATCCCTCCTTGAGAGCTGCTCTAACATCACTTCTTTTAAAATTTGAGAAACTTCTAGAAAGTTCTTTTTTTCTTTTTTTTTCAAAGATTTTTTTATTTAAAATTTTTTTTTGATCACTTATTGTTACAAGTCATGTGGTTATTATAATTTTCAGTTAAAATTAATCAAATAACTTTAACATGTTTAATACATTGTGTGCCCATGATCAGAACTTTGTTCACGTTTCGCGTAATGGCGCACGTGGCGATTGATTCCATCAGTGTGAACTGTCGGTTTATTGCGATAAATTTCAGCGCCCAACTGCGAGGTCACCGCCTCATCCCCAGAGTTCCGACCTCGATCTCTTTTCGTAGTCGCCGGATTCTCGTCGCCGATGGCTTCGTCCACATCCGTCGGATCCATTCATGACCTCACCGTCAAGGTTCGTCCTCGGAATTGTGTTCCTTTCTGCGTCGTATGGATAGCTTAGATTATTTTTCTTTTCTTTTTAAAAAAGGGGGGAAAATCGTGGGCCTTGAAATTGTAGATACGTGTGGATCTTTGGTTCCTTCGTCGTCTTTGCTTCACCCTTTGGGAATTCCGTGGTTCTTAGAATCTCTTGTGTGAGTTTATTCTTGACGATCTGGGGATCGCCGTGTGTGGTGCATGTACCAGTTGAGATTGTTCTTCATAGTCGCTTTGCCCTACTTCTTTTAGGAAAGCTGTTTCCGACCTAGGTTAAATTTCTGAAAAAATTAAAACTTTTTGTCAATCTAAATGTGATACTCATTATACCATGTTCTTATTTAAAGATCGAGTAGAATTTTGTTGTTTTTCTGTCCAATCTAATGGTTTCTCCTATCTTTTCCTTAAACACTGATTTTCTATGATTATTAAATTTAAATTTGAGTAGCACTTCTGGTTTGGCTTAAAAAGGGTCAGATGGGATGTCCATATTCATTTTTTTTTGGATGTTTGTATTGATAAGAAAATTTTGCCTTTCTTTTTGTGGGTGATCTCGGCTGATAATTATCTTGTGCTTTACTGATCTAATGCAGGATGCCAAAGGAAATGATGTTGATCTTAGCATTTACAAAGGAAAGGTCCTGCTAATTGTCAATGTTGCTTCTCAATGGTATAATAGCTCAATCAATGACTTCATTCTTCTTTAAAAAAAAATAGCAAAATATTATTCAACTTAGTTAGAGTAAGGGTTCATTCACACTTCCACTGCTTTGTTCCTATTTATGCCTTTGATAGTGGGCTGACAAACTCAAATTACACGGAACTGACTCAGTTGTACGAGAAGTACAAGGACAAAGGTATGTTCTTGCTAACTTAAAGATGGCCATCTTTCATCACTTCCAACCACCTGTTATTTTCAGATACAACTATTGCTAATTTTAAGTTGAGGTAGTTCTCTACTTGTTCTGTGTTCTGACATTTTAAAATTAGCACTCCATGATCTGTTGCATATTAAGAGATAGAACGGCCGAAAAACTAGCCTTGAGAAGTCAATTTTCACTTTTAATTACTTTCCATTTACCTAGTTGCTTGCATGAAACAGATTTTGAGATTCTAGCTTTTCCGTGCAATCAATTTGCGGGACAAGAACCAGGAAACAATGACGAGATTGTTCAGTTTGCATGCACACGATTTAAAGCCGAGTATCCTATATTTGACAAGGTAAGCTATAACTTTTGATATTCACAAATCTAACTTAATGGATCAATGCTTGAGCTGTCTTTTTAATCATAATACATCAATTTGGTGCTGTAGTTTAGGGAAAAAATAATTGATTAAGTGCCCTGCTATATTGATTGTTGAAATTCTTCATAGGTACTAAGCTGTTTGTATCTGCATATCAGAATTTGTCTCAAATAAAATATTTTCCCCGTGCTTTAGGTTGATGTGAATGGTGACAAAGCTGCACCCATATACAAGTTCTTGAAGTCCAGCAAGGGTGGTTTTTTTGGAGAGGGCATCAAGTGGAACTTCACTAAGTTCCTGGTGGACAAGGATGGTAATGTGGTCGATCGCTATGCTCCAACAACCTCTCCTCTGAGTATTGAGGTAATCCATTCCTCAATTCATTCCATGCGCCATCTACGAAACATGTTCATTATACGAACAACGACATACAAAGTTCATCCTAACGTTTGAATATTCATCCTCATGCAGAAGGATATCAAGAAGTTATTGGGACTTTCCTAAACTTCAGATACACATTGCTCCTGGTAGGATTCACGTCTTTCGTGTATGGATGTGTGGATGCTTACTCGAATAATGAAGTATTGGCAGAGCTTTCTTGCCAAAACATATGTAAGAAAACATCATACTATGTTTTATTTGTTTCGCAAAGTTGATAAATACTATTGGAATTGTAGTTTGCAGTAAGTGGATTTATCTATTGAACATAGAGATTGCCCTCTGTAATCTCATTATATGTTCTATGATGATATTTAGTTTGCAGCCATGAAATTTCAGTCGGTACATATTTTCATTTTGTTTCTCTTTATCGATCACTCTTGGCTATGGTTCATATCTCGGTTTTAGTAGTCTTTATCGACCCTCATATATTGTCACAGTTAGTATTTATTATTTTAATAAATTTTGAAGTCAATTCTGAGTGTAAAATGTCCGGTTAGATATTGATCTTTCTTATATAAACCTATGTAAATGACTTTTAAATTAAAATATCTTTCATGATTTATCTATTTGTATTTAGTTGAAGAGTCAGCAATATTGAGTCATCCTAATCAAGATCGCAAAAGGGAATTTGTTAATTTCCAATGTCTCTGCCAATCCGTCCCAGAAACTACTAGCTCAGATAGTGAATAGCGTATAAGGGAGGATAGGCGCCTGATTTCGTCAGGATTTAACTTTTAAATTTCATGATGGTGAATAGCGTATAAGGGAGGATAGACACTTGATTTCGTCATAATTTAACTTTTAGATTTCATGATGATAATATTTCATACGCTATCATTAGTCTATTTCATGAGAATTGAGCCATCCTAATCAAGCACAATCAGTAGAAAGGAAGAACAACATGAAAAATTCTTCAATAATGAGGAAATCTAGACAAATCTAAGGGTGTTCTTTGTCATTTATTTTAGAGGTCGAATCTAGTGGTCTAGTTAGAGAAGGTTAATTTTGACACACCAACATGGCAACATCATATATAACTCATTATTCGAGCCTCTGCATATTCAATGAACATACCAAATCACAAAAAACACTTAAACTTTATTATGAACACATTGAAATATCATGATTAAATCCAACTGTACGATAGTGTTCTTTCTCCAATAGGAGCGAGCGTCCTGCTCTTTCTTCAATAGTACAAGTTCGCCATCGCTTTTTGAGCCTCTAAAGTACTGTCTTATTTAAGTCGGTTAAAAATTAAATCAATCGAACCAATTAAATTAAAAGCTAAATAAATATTTTTTTTAACAAATTAAAAATATCAAACTTTACTTTGAAAATAAAATAAATCAAATTGATAAAAAATTAATTAATTAGATTGATAATAGAATTAATATATTGCTATTGGACGGTTGGACAGCGTCGGGAGTTGAGACTGGAGTTTTTTAGATTTTTTTTTTAAAATCTAGTACAATAGTCGATTAATCTTGATAAACCGATCTGGTTTAATCGGTTTAATAAAGTTTCAATTTAAAAATCAAATAAAATAATTGAGATTTTTTTTAAAAAATTTAAATTCTGAATTACCTGAAGAATGGAATTTCCGAATTCAATCAAGTCCGTTATTTCGGTTTAATCTGCATTTTTTTCATCTCTATTCATGACTTCTATTTTATTTTCTTATTTTTTAAATTGATTAATTTTCAACGTGATGAATACAGTTCCATAAAAATTTTTCTTGTGCTAATAGGATAAATTAGGAAGCAACTTGCCAACATTGTTAGAATTGTCATTCTATTAGAGAAAAATTTTTATAGTACGCTATAGTTTGTGTTCCAGAAGGAGTTGACGGCGATGCACAGCCACCGGGGGCTTGCTCACGTGGAAGTCGTTGTAGGGGGGAGGGACTCCGTGCTCTGCGAGGTTAACACGAACGTTAGGGGACACGCCGGAAGGGGTCCGGTGGAGTACACTCCGACGCTCAAGTCAGTATATCGATGGAGAGCAAAAGCAGCAGGAAAGGAAAAATGTACGTAAGGTTGAGAGAACGTAACCCCTTTACCGGAGGGGTTGGACTACCTTTTATACTGGTGGCGGCGAGGACAATAGTACGTGTCTCCGTGCTTCTCGCTACATTCCCCCTATCTTCAGCTACCCAGTTTCTCCTGTAACGGTCCTCGCACTCGTCGAACCTTACTCGTAGTAAGGGTGGAGGCGATAATAACCGAGGATTGCGAGTTCTAATCTGCCCGTGAATATTAGTGACCATTATCCAGGTACCCGCACAGAGGGGGTTCATTATGTGCGGTCGAAGGTGACTTGGGGCTCCGCTCTCCCGAGGTAATCTCGGGGACTCCTGGCCCCGGGGCGGGGGGGGGGGGGGGGGGGGGGGGAGTCTCGGGGTGATCCCGGGTCCCGATCTCCCGAGGTGATCTCAGGAGTTTTGTTAATTCCGGGCACACCCATCCCGGGGGGTCCTGGAGCTCTAAAAGAAGGACCGCTCCAACCAGTCCTGTCGTGCCACGCAGCTTCTTCATCCCGCGTGTCCGCCATGGACTATTAACCCCATCACAAGTCCCTCCCTTCAAGTCTGATCGAAGGAGGCGTGACTGATTGATCGGACTAGAATTGTGATGAAGAAGCTGGGCTCAGTGGGTTCCTCCGCCCTCTACGGATTGGCTGGCGGCCCGTGGGGCCCTAAGATATAACCAGTACGCCCCGGGGCTCTAGGTGATTTTTTGAATATATCCCATATTCCTGCGAACTTGGTGGCGATTATAATGATGCGGTGGCTCGGTGTATGCAATATGACCACGTGTCTTTTCCCTGGTTGCGCGGCGATGTCCACTGGATATGCATTGCGGGATATACGAAGGGACAGCAGAAAGGGTTAGCGGTTTCTCGAGGTAGCCGGTGCATGCCGTCGACGTGCCGCTCCCCTATTGCTCAGAGGGGTGCGGCGCATCGCTATAAAAGCGGGTGCAACGGCACCTCGCAGCCTCCTTACCCTATCGGCCGTCAAGAGTTCCCCTTATTTGGGCTGTCTATCTTGCCGCTGTGTCTTTTGGACGAGAGTAAGTCTCCCTCCATCCTTTCTTTTTCCCCCCTCATTCCCCATGGGTCCACTGGAGAAGAAGAAGAAAACCCCAGGTGATGACGAGTGCTCCCTGAAAGAATTAGGATTTCGTGCAGAATGGTACGAGACCATCTCTTCCAGAGTTAGGTCGGACTCCCTGCAAGCTGCACGCCAGAAATACGGTATCCCGGTAGACTGGGAGATGCGGGTCCCTACTTCAGGTCAATCGCTTGTGACAACCTGTGAGAATTTTATACCTTCTTCTTGGGACAACTAGAACTAGGGTTTCGTTTCTCAATCTCTCCTTTTTACATGAATGTTGCCCAGTACTTTGGTATCCAGCTTCAACCACTGGCCCCGAACGCCTTCGCCCAAACGAGCGGAGCCCTTGTCCTCTTCAAGCCTTTTGACATTCCTCTGACTCCCTGATTCTTCCATTTCTTCTTCGTCCCGATTGGGTCCCGAGGAGCCTTTGGTTTTACAGCTCGCACGAGCCACCGGTTTCTGGGGGGCCTCCCCTCTTCTCATAAGGGATGGAAGGAAAGATTTTTCTACATTTGACTTCCCGAGCGTCCTTTCAGTCCTATTCACTAGACGGAGAATTTACCCCCTATCCTGGACCTTGGTGACTTCCAGCAGGACGCAGGATATCAGAGAGTTAAGGGTATCCTGACTGAGATGGAATTTCATGGGCTACAACTGGTGCAACGCGAGGAGCTCCTATATCGGGCTGAGCTTAGTCCGAAAATTACAACTCTCAGCTCCAACCTTCGTAAGTTGCTTTTTTATCGGGTATAGTTCCTGGTTAATGCTGACTGATATCTCTTTGTTATCACTGTGCATGTGACATTATGTTCTCCTGAGTGATGAATCAGCTTTTGAAGTGGGACCGGGCGAATGAACAGGCACTGGTCCCAAGTTCCCCACCTTCGGTTCCCGTAGAAATCTTCATTGAGGGTTGCGAGAATAGGGAGGAGCCCGCAGCAGACCGAGACGTCCCAGGGGCCCCCCGGGATATCGGCATGTTAGGGTTGCCAACAAACCCTGAAGGGGGTTCGACTGCCCCTACGACCGAGGCCCCAGATGGGGAGGCTGCACCCCGTCCCTTTATTGCACCTTCCAAGACCCACACGCCCGAGAGGAGACGGCGGGAGCATCTATCCCGGTGGGATCGCCCTCTGAAGAGGTCGAAGAAAGGTCCCTCTCAGGAGTCGTTGTGCCCTGTTGTCTCTGAGGATGCGGCTGCACGGGTTCCGAGAGCTCAGGAGGGAGCTTCTTCCTCCGCCGGGGAGACCCCTACTCCCACCGTGGGTGCCCCGTCCCTCCCAGTCGACCGTTCGGCTGCTCCCCGTGGCAAAGAAGTGCCCAAAGATCCGCCCCGCTCTCACCGGAAGGCCTCAAAGGTGAAGAAGAAGGCGACAACCAGTCCCCAGTCCATCCGCATACAGGGGTTTGCTTCTGAGGGTTTGCCCAAGACTTCAAGTTCGGAAGAAGATGTCCTTGACCCCAGAGACGTTCTCAGTCAGTCTGGGGCTTCTACTGAGGAAATTCTTCCCTTTCCTGTTCTATCATGGCGGGTATCTAGATCACCCCACTACTTGGGCCTGTTACATCAATCCCTAATGTCGGTAAGTATTTTAGCACGCTTTTCATTTATTTCAAAGCCTCTTACTAACTGTCTGTCGTGGCCCTATAGGTTTCTTCTAACTGCGCATCAATCCCCCGTTTGCTGTGTTCCGGGGGAGTCACTGAAGACCTCCTCCAGTGGGTGGTGGAAGCCGAGGCGGAGACTGGCTGGGCCCGTGAGGCTGGCCTCATCCAATTGGAGGTCAGTCGGGCTCTTCGAGAAAAGATAGAGCACTATCTTGGTGCTTTAATAGCGGCTGAGGATACTCTGCATGAGTATAGACTCCGGGAGGGCCTTGTATCCAAGAAGAATCACACCCTTACGGAGGAACTGCAGAAGCTATCCCAGGAATGAGAGCAACTCTAGGCCTGGGCGAAGGAGTTGTCTGATCAAGTCGACCTCCTAAAATCTGCAAAGAAAACCTTGGAGGACCGGGATACGCAACGGGAGTGCCTGATGACTATAAAAGAATACGATTTAGAACTGGTGTGCTTCCAGGTCGTAGACCTCCAGGAGCAGACTACTTGGGCCAAGGCTCAAGCTGACGCTGCTACCCAGAAGCTCTAGGAGATGTAAGAGGCTCAGGATGGCCTACTCCGGGAGGTGGCAACGCTGACAGCTGCCAAAGAGGAGGCCGAGTTCAAGATACAACAGCAGCAACGTGTGTTGGGGCAATCTATGGTCCGGAGTGACCATGCGTTTTGATGTTTGGGCAAAAGGTTTAAGTTAGGTTTCCTCTTGTTATTTGATATGTGTGATTGAGTTTGCAGGACATGGTGAGTCACACATGGAGGACGTATCCAAGGGAAGAGGACTCCAAGGGCAAGCCGGGGAAGTGGACTTCAAAGGGCACACATGAAGGGTGACATGGAGGCAAGCCGAGGGCTTGCGTGCGCATTCGAGGGACGATAGCCGGTGAAAGAGGACTTCAAGGGGCAAGCCAAGGGAGTATACTTGAAGGCACACATGAAGGAGGGTCTTCGGAATGGGGAGGAGTGCTTTTGTAACCTGGGCATGTTGGGGCAATCTATGGTTCGGAGTGACCATGTGTTTTGATGTTTGGGCAAAGGGTTTAAGTTAGGTTTACCCTTGTGATTTAATATGTGTATTTGAGTGTGCAAGATTGCAGGTTACACATATTGACTTAGCTGAACGGTTTCGGTATGGTGAAGGGTGGCATGGAGACAAGCTGGAGGCTTGTGTGCACCCGAGGGACCATGGATAGCAGGGATGATGAGCCGAGGGGCGCGAACTTCGAGACATGCATGAAGGATGACATAGAGACAAGCTGGAGGCTTGTGTGCATCCGAGGGACGGGAGCCGAAGGCGAAGAAGGCGTGAAGGCAACAGTCAAGGCTACTGATGAAGAGTCAGCTAAGTCATGAAGGGACAAGAGCCGAGGGAAGATGACTCCAAGGACAAGCAGGGAAGTGGACTTCAAAGGGCTCACATGAAGGGTTGTATGGAGGCAAGCTGAGGGCTTGCGTACGCATCCGAGAGACGATAGCCGGTGGAAGAGGACTTCAAGGGGCAAGCCAAGGGAGTATACTTGAAGGCACACGTGGAGGAGGGTCTTCGGAGTGAGGAGGAGTGTCCTTGTAAGCTGGGCAGTCGACTGGTAATATAACAGTCGACTGCCAGCAGGAACTGAAACTCACAGAAGGTAGTCGACCCTGGACCAGTCGACTGCTAGGTGGCTAGTAAGTAGCTAGAAATTCGAACGTTGGGCTTACAACGGTCGATTTTCAGTGGGACCAGTCGACTGCCTTGGGAGCAGTCGACTGGCAGAGTATTTTTCAGCTTTGAGTTCTATTTAAGAGAACTCGGTTTGGGCTGAGAACCTCTGACGAAACCAGCTTGGTTAGGGCTTGTTAGTAGTCTTAGTGCTCAGAAAGTGTACTTGGGTTTGTGGCGAGGTTTCTCCACCCACAAAGAGTTACACAAGCTAGCCGGAGGGCATCCGAGGAGTGATCCGCCGAAGGATCAAGGGATCGTCCACCTCACGGACTGTCGTAGAGTAGGAGCTTCATCTCCGAACCACATAAATAGGTTTGCGTTAGCATTGTTTGTTATTTTACTTTGTATATTCCGCTTGCGCTTGCTAACGTGATAGGTAAAAATCGAAAGTTGCTATTCACCCCCTCTAGCAAGACGACAACGATTTAACAAGTGGTATCAGAGTGAAGGACCGCTCTTGTTGGACTAACCGCCAAAGGAGCACAAGCTAGAGGAGAAAAATGATGGAAGACAAGTTAGGGGATGACATCTACACTCCACCATCTTATGACCATGAAGACTTTGATTATTGGAGAACAAGGATGGAGACTTGGCTTGGAATGGATTGGGAGTGTAGGATGGTAATAGAAAAGCCCTTCGAAGTTCCAAAGGACAAGAACGAAAAGAAGCTTCGACCTAGATATTGGACTAAAGAGCAACAAGAACAATCTAGGGTAAATGAGAAGGTAATCGGTATATTAGTTAACATTTTGCCTACTAATGTGTTAAGTGGTGTAGGAAAGTATCACAACGCATATGAGCAATGGAACAAGATAGGAGAATTCCATAAAAACCCTACACACACTCAAGAGCCCAAGGAGACAAGTCAAATGCTCCAAGAAGACAAATAAAAAGAAGAATCGCTCATCTCATCAAGTGAAGTGGAAGAAGAAAGTGAGAAGTCGTCCACTTCATCAAGGGAAGAGGAAGAGGTCATCACCTTAAGGATTGAGGGGGAGGAGAGACCCACTTTCATACCGGAGCAAGAAGAAGCTCTTACCTCCACCAAAGCAAGAGCAAAAGACCACATTATATGCTTTGGATACAATGAAAAGGGCCACTACAAAGACAAGCGTCCAAATGGTAAAAAAAAAAGGTAAATCCTAAACCCATTTCAATTTCTTTTAAATCTAACATGAGTTGTAGGAATGAAGAAGTCCAAGAGAAATGAATGAAATTAGATGCTTCACATGTGGAGAACTAGGGCATTATCACATAAAATGTCCAAGAAAAGGAGAGCTAAAGAAAATGGAGCAATTGAGAAGATAGGAGGAGGAAAGGAAGAAAAGAATCTCACATTAAGGGGAAGCTACAAGGGTAAGGGAGGTAATTTCTAACTTTAAATTAAAATGTAATTCAAACTTAAGTTCCTCCCTGCATGCTAGAATTAATGATAAATGCTTGCTTGTGCATAATTTTGGATTTAAATATCATGATAAGAATATGGTTAACAAGGTAGATCAAAACCCTAGGAGAACCATGGATCATGATAAATCCAAGACCATTAGACCTAAGGATCAAGACAAAAATCCCAAGAAGGGGAGACATATGCCTAGAAAGGTGAGTAGGTCTAGGAATGTCCAAGGTGGATATGTGGATTCTAGGTTTAGAAGTTTAGAAAAAGAAAATCAAGCTTTAAGGGAAAAGCTTGATAGGTTGGAAAAGACCCTAGAAAGATTCACGGTTGGATCTAAGGGTTTAGATATGGTGTTGGGTAGTCTAAAACCTAACTATGATAGATCAGGGTTGGGATACCGGTCTAAGGTCTCCAATACCAATGGAAAGAAGTATGCTAGGATAGCATATAATTATGACAAGAAGGAGAAATCCAAGAATGACAAGGGGATGCCATTATGATAAACCCAAGACCTGTGTACCTAAGGATCAAAGCATGAATCCCAAAAAGGGGAGACATATGCATAGGAAGATGGGTAGGTCTAGGAATGTCCAAGGTGGACATGTGGATTCTAGGGTTAAAAGCCTAGAAAGGGAAAATCAAGCTTTGAGGGTAAGACTTGATAAATTGGAGAAAACCCTAAGAAGATTTGCGATTGGATCTAAGAGTTTAGGTATGGTGTTAGGTGGTCTAAAACCCAACAATGATAGATCGGGGTTGGGATACCGATCTAAGGTCTCCAATGCCAATGAAAAGAAATATGTTAGGGTAGCATATGATTATGACAAGGATGGGAAGTCCAAAAAAGACAAGAGGGTGTCATTTAAAGGGAAAAAGAAGGACTTAACCAAGGATAAGGTGTCTAAGGTTAAGTTTGTAGGTCAAGAGTCACCTAAAGTACACCGGTGTGGCTTAGTGATTGTTGAGTCACCTAGGGAGGTGGCTAAGATTAAGCGCTCAAGGGGGAGCTCTAGGAGTCTTTAGGATCCATGGTAAATGGACCTCGGGAGGGTTCTCTCGGAGGTCTAGATGGACTAAAGAGTGTGCCAAAAGAATTGGAGACGGACTTGAGTATCAATTCTTGGGTTTTGGCACATTGAATTTGTATATCATACATGAAAATATGACATTGGGGTCATATAGTATGAAAGTCGATTTTTGATGTGTACATGTCATATAAATCAATACTAGGGATGCATTGTGGGTTGGTATGGGCAAAGACATCAAGAGGAAACCAAAACTAGGACTTTAAGTCAAGGTTTAATTGAATTATTTAGGTAGTTTTGGGTTTTGTGTCAATCTTGGGAATGGTGATGGATCCATTTTTGGGTGTATTTTTTCCAAGTAGGTATGGATACCACAGACCTCACCATAAAATTTGAGAATTTTTGGAGAATTATAGCATTTCTGATGCATTTCTGAAATTGGGTTCAGAAAGCTGAAATTTAGGTTTTCAGAGTGTCAGTCGACTAGCCCAGGGGCAGTCGACTGGTAAAGGCTGATTTGAGTTTTCAGCCATTGAAAAATATCCAAATGATGTAAAACAAGTGTATGGGTGGCTAGTACACTGTGTTTATGATCATTAGAGGTTAAAAGATCCAATAAGGGGGAAATTGTTGGAGTCTTTTGATGTGTGGCAAAGGGGGAGAGGTGTTAGGTTTAATTTGGAAAACCAAGCACACCCTTGCAAGAAATCCTAGGTCTAGGGAGAGCTTAGATAAAGGGGGAGCATTGTTGCTCCATTCGTGGTGTAAGGGGGACCTTGGAGGGGTTCTTAAAAAGTTTTTGTTAGTCCAATATATGAGAGCCATGTGAAGGTTTTAAAAAGCCCGTTTTGATAAAAAGTCCTAACTTGGGGAGGTTAGGTGTGGGGATGCCTTGGGAAAGGATCCATGCATGTTTTCATTTATATTTGTTTTCCCTAACTTAAACGTATTGTCAAACATCAAAAAGGGGGAGATTGTTGGGGCAATCTATGGTTCGGAGTGACCATGTGTTTTAATATTTGGGCAAAGGGTTTAAGTTAAATTTACTCTTGTTATTTGATATGTGTGATTGAGTTTGCAGGACTTGGTGAGTCACACATGGAGGACGTATCCGAGGGAAGAGGACTCCAAGGGCAAGCCGAGGAAGTGGACTTCAAAGGGCACATGTGAAGGGTGACATGGAGACAAGCCGAGGGCGCGTGCGCATCCGAGGGACGATAGCTGGGGGAAGAGGACTTCAAGGGGCAAGCCAAGGGAGTGTACTTGAAGACATACGTGAAGGAGGGTCTTCAGGGTGAGGGAGAGTGAGATTGTAAGCTGGGCAGTCGACTAGGAATGGATCAGTCAACTGCTAGCGGGAAACTCAAACTTCCCGAAACATTAGTTGACTGGTCTAGGACCAGTCGACTGGTAAGCCAAAAAACTAGCCGTTACAGCTAACCGTTGGGTTGCTGTTTGGCTAGGACCAGTCGACTGGCCTAGGGGTAGTCGACTGGTAGCGGGATTTTCAGCCAAGAGACCTATTTAGAGGGGGCTGGGTTTTGGCTAAGAGCGTTTGACGAAATGAGCTTAGTTAGAGCTCATTAGTAGTCTTAGTTGCTCAGAAGTGTGTTCGGGATTGTGGCGAGGTTTCTCTACCTTATGGACAACCGTGGAGTAGGAGTGTCATCTCCGAACCACGTAAAGATTGACGTTAGCATTATTTTTAGTTTGTTATTTGTTATTCCGCTTGCGCTTGCTAATGTTGTAGGTAGAAGAATCAAAAAATTGCTATTCACCCCCTCTAGCAAACGATCACGATCTAACAGCGTGTTCACACGACTCAGCTATCCCAGGCCGAGGCAGAGTCCAAGACCAAGTATCTAGAATCAGAAGAGTATGTCGAGGTGGTATCCATGCAAGCATTGAAGCGCCTCAAACAAGGCTTCTATGGCGCTATCAGCTAGCTAGAGAAGGATCAACTTTTGCAGCCAAACGCCGACTTGTGCGATAATCGTCCAGTGGGTATGGGACGATCTTCCCCCGGAAGAGAAAACCTTGTATGATCCCTCTTGGCCGAGGCAGAAACTGCATGACCACCTTTAGGCCCCTGTGTTCTTTTTCTTTTTAAGTTCTTTCTTGTAAGACAAGTATATAACTATTTCACCATCGAATGTCGACATAGTTGGACCTCTTATCTTTTGATGAATTTCTTGTCCCCCTTAGAATGTTCAGTGTCAGGCTGGGCCTGCGCGGCCACTACACCCGGTTTAACCACCAAGAGGTTGTCGAGTTTAGGCATCTCTTGGTCGGGCGCGTTCCGCTCCGAGGCCACACCTACACACCGAGAAGTTGTGGGGTTTTGCCGCTCTTGGCCGGGCATGTACAGCTCCGAGGCCAAGCCTATACACCGAGAGGCCGTAGGGTTTTAGCAGCTCCTGGCCGAGCGTGTACAGCTCCGAGGCTAAGCCTACACACCGAGAGGCCGTAGGGTTTTAGCAGCTCTTGGCCGGGCGTGTACAGCTCCGAGGCCAAGCCTACACACCGAGAGGCTGTAGGGTTTTTCAGCTCTTGGTCGGGCGTGTATAGCTCCGGGGCCAAGCCTACACAACGAGAGGCTGTAGGGTTTTGCAACTCTTGGAGGGGCGTGTATAGTTCTGAGGCCAAGCCTACACACCGAGAGGCTGTAAGGTTTTGTAGCTCTTGGTCGGGTGTGTACAGCTCCGAGGCCAAGCCTACACGCCGAGAGGTTGTAGGGTTTTGCAGCTCTTGGCGGGGCGTGTACAGCTCCGAGACCAAGCCTACACACCGAGACGCTGTAGGGTTTTGCAGCTCTTGGCCGGGCGTGTACAGCTCCGGGGGCAAGCCTACACACCGAGAGGCTGTAGGGTTTTGTAGCTCTTGGCCGAGCGTTGTACAGTTCCGAGGCCAAGCATACACACCAAGGGGCTGTAGGGTTTTAGCAACTCTTGGCCGGGCGTGTATAGCTCCGAGGCCAATCCTACACACCAAGGGTTGTAGGGTTTAATCAGCTCTTGGCCGAGCGTGTATAGCTCCGAGGCCAAGCCTACACACCAAGGGGTTGTAGGGTTTTAGCAACTCTTGGTCGGGCGTGTATAGCTCCGAGGTCAAGCCTACACACCAAGCGGTTGTAGGGTTTAATCAGCTCTTGGCCGGGCGTGTATAGCTCCGAGGCCAAGCCTACATACCAAGGGGCTGTAGGGTTTTAGCAGCTCTTGGCCAGGCATGTATAGCTTCGAGGCCAAGCCTACACACCAAGAGATTGTAGGGTTTAATCAGCTCTTGGTCGGGCGTGAACAACTCCGAGGCCAAACCTACACACTGAGAGATTGTAGGGTTTAATCAGCTCTTGGCTAGGCGTATACAGCTCTGGGGCCAAGCCTACACACCGAGAGGCTGTAGGGTTTAATCAGCTCTTGCTGGGCGTGTGCAGCTCCGATGCCAAGCCTACACACCATGGGGCTGTAGGGTTTTAGCAGCTCTTGGCCGGGTGTGTTTAGCTACGAGGCCAAGCCTACACACCAAGAGGTTGTAGGGTTTAATCATCTCTTGGCCGGGCGTGTACAACTCCGAGGCCAAGCCTACACATCGAGAGGTTGTAGGGTTTAATCAGCTCTTGGCTGGGTGTGTACAGCTACGGGGCCAAGCTTACACCCCGAGAGGCTGTAGGGTTTAATCAACTCTTGGCCGGGCGTGTACAGCTTCGAGGCCAAGCCTACACCCCAAGGGGCTGTAGGGTTTTAGCAGCTCTTGGCCGGGAGTGTATAGCTCCGAGGCTAGCCTATACACCAAGGGGTTGTAGGGTTTAATCAGATCTTGGCCGGGCGTGTATAGCTCCGAGGTCAAGCCTACACACCAAGGGGCTGTAGGGTTTTAGCAGCTCTTGGTCGGGCGTGTATAGCTCCGAGGCCAAGCCTACACACCAAGGGGCTGTAAGGTTTTAGCAACTCTTGGCCGGGCGTGTATAGCTCCGAGGCCAAGGCTACACACCAAGGGGCTGTAGGGTTTAATCAGCCCTTGGTGGGGGCGTGTATAGCTTCGAGGCCAAGCCTACACACCAAGGGGCTATAGGGTTTTAGCAGCTCTTGGCCGGGCGTGTATAGCTCCGAGGCCAAGCCTACACACCAAGGGGCTGTAGGGTTTTAGCGGCTCTTGGCCGGGCGTGTATAGCTCCGAGGCCAAGCCTACACACCAAGAGATTGTAGGGTTTAATCAGCTATTGGCCGGCGCGTGTACAGCTCCGAGGCCAAGCCCACACACCGAGCGACTATAGGGTTTAATCAGCTCTTGGCCGGGCGTGTACAGCTCCGGGGCGAAGCCTACACACTGAGAGGCTGTAGGGTTTAATCAGCTCTTGGCCGAGCGTGTACAGCTTCAAGGCCAAGCCTACACACCAAGGGGCTGTAGGGTTTTTGCAGCTCTTGGCCGGGTGTGTACAACTCCGAGGCCAAGCCTACACACCAAGGGGCTGTAGGGTTTTACATAGATGGAACCCGATAAAGGGGGGATTTAATTGTTATTTAAATTGTTGCTAAGAGGACTCGAACCCGAGACCTCGGACATCACTTGTCTCCACACTTACCACTTGAGGTGAGCGGGCTGTTGGTGATGACCACGATGGGATGTGCCAGGAAATATGGCCTTAACCTTCGGGCCATCAAAACCAACGCATAAGCCAGTTTCTCCATCGTGGTGTAGCTTGTCTCGGCGTCCTTTAGAAGGTGTCCGAAGAAATATACTGGGTATTGCACCCGATCTTGCTCTCGGACGAGCGCNTTTAACAATCTAAACATGCAATTAGCAAGGTTTCTCAAAACGTGCTTCTACTTTTTCGAAATCATGGCTTTATAGCAAGAATTTCGTAACGAAAACTACTCCTATTGCAGGTGAGTGATTTACTTACTTCGGTCTTGAAGAAAACTCACAAAAACAGGGAGAAAACTCCCTACCAAATCCTTTCCCCTCCTTCTTTTGAAAAGCTTCCACCTTTAGCCCTAGGAAACAACCCTAGGTCTTCTCTACTCAAGGGAAAAGGTGAAGAAGAAGAAGAAGAAGAAGAAGAACCCTTGAATTCGCCTCTTCCTCGCCTCTCTTCTCTGTTCACGCGCGCGGCTACGGCTTCTCCAGGGTTTCACGCGACTTAAGGGGGCTTAATATACCTCTTAATGAAAAGGCTTAACTACTCTATAACATTATATCTCTCCTTCCTTTTCTGTGCTTGATACCCTAGCCCAGCTGGTTCGTTGGCTTCCCTTCCTCGCTGTGGTCGCGGGTTCAATCCACGGCTGCCCCTTTAAAATGTTTTTTCCTTTTTTATTTCTTTCTCCTTTCTCTAAAATACCAAACGGACTCGGAAAATTCCATAAAAATACTCTAAAAATTCCTAAAAATATCTAGAATATTTCTAAACCATTTTTAAATAATTCTAAAGACTTTAAGAACTAAAAATGGAAATTTTGGGGCGTTACAACAAGTCTCCCCTTGGGCCGAACTACATGAGGACAAGGAGGAAGTTCAATTACTCCCCGACCGGGCTGAGACCAAAGTCAAAATAGTTGCAGGCCTACCAGACGAATTGAAAGAGCCACTGTTAGGGTGCCTGGCATGGAACCAAGATGTGTTCGCCTGGTCAATAAAGGATCTGCAAGGCATTCGACTGGAGGTGGAGAGCACCAATTGCATGTATACCCAAACGCCCGACCAGTCAAGCAGCGTAAGAGAGATTTCAGCACGGAGCAGAACAAGATCATTCGAGCGGAGATCAAGAAACTGTTGGAGGTTGAGCACATCAGAGAAGTCCAGTTCCTAGCTTGGTTAGCCAATGCGGTCCTCGTGGCTAAACCAGACAACAAGTGGCAAGTCTGTATCGACTTCCGGGACCTCAACTGAGCCTGCCTGAAGGATTGTTATCCCTTGCCTCGGATCGACCAGATGGTCGACTCGACCGTCGAAAGCAAGCTCATCTCTATGCTGGATGCATATCAAGGCTACCACCAGGTGCCCTTAGCTGCCGAGGATTAGGAGAAGGTCAGCTTCATTACGGAAAATGGTACGTATTACTACACGGTCATGTTGGACCGATGTCGTCGATAGAGGGGGGGTGAATATCGACCGTAAAAACTTCTCGCAGAAATTCGTCTTTCGTAGACTTTTGAAACTCGTTCTAATCAAAGAGTTAGTAGCACAGCGGAAAATAACACAGAAAAATAAAAGACGACACAACTCAGAATGCACACGGGATTTACTTGGTTCCCAACCCCCCAGGATCAGTACATCCAAGGCCTAAGCACGGGAACGCCCATCCACTAATGGTCTCCTTTCCGGACTTTTCGGAGGCAGAGAAACCCGTCTTACAGTGCAAGATTTACAATCACAAATATAAAGAAATTAAGTGCACAAAGTAAATCAAACCAAATACAAGAGTCGAAGACTCGGCCAATCTGGAACTCCGATGTGCCGCGCACTTCCTCCTGGAGCTTCCTTGGTCGCAGAGCCTCGTTGTTAGCGCTTTGTCGTTAGTCAGAAAGCTCAGAATGATCTTGGAAGTTCTGTTCTGAGTTGAGGGGTCGAAGCCCCTTTTATAGCCTTGTCTAGGGCGCCCGTGACGCTATGGGGTGCCTCACAAACCTTGGTCAAAGCTCATCCTCGCGCTGAACTCGCAAAGCTGATAAACTTGCCTTATTGGGTGCCTGTATTAATGGAGGCACCTGATTCATTCAGGAGCCTGAGTCAATTGGGGCGCCTGTATCAATAGGGGCGCCTGTATCAATAGGGGCTCCCGGGAAGCTGTTTTTCAGCCTCTTTGTGGTTGTTTGCCTACTTTCTCTTTAGTTTTAGGTACCTGCAAGATACAAAAATACAAGGCAAACACATATACAATCTTAGCCTTAACCAAATGGTTCTAACTTCGGATTTCCGTGAAACCCTAGGTCGAACTGACGCCTAAGTACCCACCCCCGGGAACCGCGCCTTCAACCTACTCCTCTCAGGAGACGGTTGCCACCTAGTCCATTCGGGTGGACTTTTTACTTATCCTTCGAGACTCTCGGATCTCGAGACGTCCGAACCTCAAGCCGTTTCTACTTCTGTCCTTAGTCATCGCTCAGCTAAGTTGCTCAATCTCTCGGACCAAGACTTCGTGTCCAAACCCTAAGTCCAGGACTTCGGTAACCCTCGGCCAGGACTTCATGCCCAATTCCTCGAACCAGGACTTCATGCCTAACTTCACTCATCAGAACTTTTGCCCAGCTTCACTCACCAGGACATAGTTCCCAGCTTCACTCACCAGGTCTTCGTGTCCAACCCTTGGTCAGGACTTAGTGCCCAATCCATGATAAGGACTTAGTGCCCAATTCCATGATCAGGACTTAGTGCCCAGTTCCTCGAACCAGGGCTTCGTGCCTAGGATAACTAAGACTTTGGTTCACTTTGGTCTAGCTTTCTTCACTTACCCTTCCCTTGTTCAATGTATCACTGACTTAAGCATATTGTCAAACATTGAAACACTTAGAGGAGGACATCACTGATGCGTCTTGCACCAACAGGTCATGCCGTTCGGGCTAAAGAATGCAGGGGCCACCTACCAGCGTATGATGAACAAGATCTTTCGGGCACAGATCAAGAGAAACATCGAAGTGTACGTGGACGACATTCTGATCAAGACAGGTAGAGCGACCAATCTGATACCAGACATGGAGGAGACCTGTTGCACCTTGCGCATGTATAGGCTGAAGCTGAACCCACCCAAGTGCCTCTTCAGGGCTCGGAGCGGGAAATTCCTTGGGTATATTGTCACCGAGAGAGGCATTGAAGCTAACTCGACTAAGGTCCAAGCCCTGCTCGATATGCCTGATAACTTTCATTTTGTTGATTAAATTACTCCTTTAAATCCATGTTTTGATCTACTATTTTATGCTCAAGTTTGCATTTATATAAGGTTTCATGAATTACCTCAATTTGGTTTAAGATTCAATTCTTTCTATATTTACTATGTTTTGGCACTAAAATTTAATATCATTTTTTTTTGTAGGTTTCAATTGATCATGACCTGGATCACATTGGGTTAAACTTGGGTCAGAATTGGATCCGATTTAATGGGATCAAGAGCTGGATCAATATGGGTCGTCCATTCAGGAGAACGCTTAGATCTAAGCCATCCGCCAACTTCTGGTCGATCCAAGCTCAAGATAGGCTTAATCAAGTTCAGGGACCAAGATCTGCAAGTTTGGGCCAGATCAGAGTTAATCCAGCCGTTGGATCAAGCTTAAGAGGAGCCTTAACCGTCCGTTCAAAGATCAGAGCGCTCTAAGCCATTGGATGCAGATCCGGTTGATCCGAGCTGAGGAGGAGTAGATCTTGACCCTTGATCAGGATCTGGAAAGTCTGGGTTCGATCTGGTTTGATCTGACCATTGGATTGAATCGATGCGATCTCAGCCGTCCAAATTCAAAATCAATTGATTAAAATAGATTTCCCTCGGCGCTTCTTCAGGGGCGAGATCGCATCCCAATTCAAGTTTACCTTCTCCGTTTGTCTTTTCCGATCGTCGGCCACCACTCCAAGTCAGTTCGCCTTCCAAATTCCAAATCGAAGAGGTATTCTTCTGCCAAATCTACAACCCAGTTGGACGCTGAAAGGATTTTGAACGAGGGTTTCGCCGGAATTGGGCTTTTCATATAGACTACTTGTCAGTTGTGTCAACCGATCGGAGCTTCCAGATGCACTCGAAGGGGTTCTTTGAAAGTGTCTGAAGGTTTCGGGGATGTTTTGCATCACAATCTACCAAGGAGGAAGAGATCGTGAAGAGTAATCAGTTGCACATCGAGATTACTGCAGTTTGCTCGCGGGAGTCAATTTCTTCCTTGATTCTTGAGATGGAGGGTTTCCAGCTCACTCTTGTGTGACGGCAAGAGGGAATTTGTGGTGACGAATCTGAACTGGAGTTTGTAACTATTAGATTTCAATTTCTGAGTGTTTGCTATCGTTTCTGAACTCTGTTCTAGCTTTGTATCAGCTATTTTTAGTTACTGATCGGACTGTCGTCCGATCCAGACTCCACCTGATCGGTCATCAGACCGATCAGGCTTACATCTGATCGGTCAGCAGACCGAACAGGAGATTTTCCAGCACAGACAAATTTTGTTTTAGTTTACATCTTGCTCAATTGTCATTCCTGCTTTAGACACAACATTCGTGAATTTCTGAAATTAATATCAGTTTATATTTCAATTTGAAACTTCAAATTGTTTGTTCAATTTCCTTAGTGGTTAAGTTTCATTCTTGCAATACCTAGTTCAATTCTAGTTAAGTCAATTCCACTGCAAATTTACTTCAATTTTCCTTGCAAAACAAAACCCCCATTTTATCTCGAAACCCCAAATCATTTAACGACAAATAAATTTCAAGTTTAATTCGAACACTCGCAACTAGTCCTGGAAAAATACAACCTGAGGCCCCTATCCTACATTTCTACTTTGCTAGCAAGGGTTTTCGGCTTTATAAATTTCTAAATTTGAGTCTCACATCGTGACATCTATTCGAGACCCATCAAATTTTTTGGCGCCGTTGCCGGGGAGTTACTAGTTGAGTTTATTTGATTTAGCTTGTGTGCTTATTTTATATCTTGTGATCCATTTCTATATTTTGTGATCCATACTATTTGCTTTATTCTTTTGTATACATTTGTTATGATTTTGTATTTTTGTATGACCAGATTTGCAGGTGGTATTCTAGAAAACTTTGATCCTGAAATTGAAAGAACTTTCAGAGCTAGGAGGAATCAGATCAATGTTTTAGAGGCTTTTGACATTGTTCTTACTCAGCCTAGTTCTGCTTATTCAATGGATCAGATGGCAGACCACCAGAAAACTATGAAGGAACTAGCAGCACCAGATGATGTCTTTCAGTACTCCAGCATTGCCTACCCAGAGCTCACTGGAGATTTTGAATTAAGATCAGGACTTATTCATCTTTTGCCCAAATTTCAAGGTCAGTCTGGGGAGGATCCCAACAGACATTTACATGAGTTTCACGTTGTCTGCTCCACCATGAAGCCTCAGGGTATTTCAGAGGAAGATATCAAGCTAAGGGCATTCCCATTTTCCTTGACTGGAGCAGCAAAGGATTGGTTTTACTACTTATCTACTGGGCACGTTTCTAGCTGGATTTCTATGAAGAAAGCATTCTTGGAGAAGTACTTCCCAGCATCTAGGACTGCAATCATTAGGAAGAGCATATGTGGCATACAGCAAGTAGTAGGAGAAACTTTGTATGACTACTGGGAAAGGCTCAACAAACTTTGTTCTAGCTGCCCACAACATCAGATTAGTGAGCAGTTACTCATTCAGTATTTTTATGAGGGACTTCTCCAGATGGATCAGATCATGATAGATGTTGCAGCAGGAGGAGCCCTAGTAAACAAAACACCAGATCAAGCTAGGGAGCTAATTTCAAATATGGCAGAGAACTCACAACAGTTTGGGAGTAGAGCTTTGTTCACTAGAGGAGTTAATGAAGTTCAGATGGTATCAAATGAGCAAAAAGAAATCAAGAATTCATTGATGGAGCTCACATCCCTGGTGAAGTAAATGACTCTAAATAATGTGAGTCAAAATCAAAATTTCTCAGTACCACCACCTTCAAGCCAAGTGATGAGGTTATGCAGTATTTGTTCAAGCCAAGACCACAATTCGGATTTATGCCCAAACCTTCAACAAGATGAGACACTAGCGGCATTGACTAGGGGCAATTCCAAGCCAAAAACAACCCCTACTCGTCTACCTACAATCTGGGTTGGAGAGATCATCCAAACTTGAAGTATGGTAATTCATTTTATCAGCAAAACCCATCACAACAACAATATCAACAGCCCCAATCAAATTTCCAGCAAGTTCAACAAGGACAACAACAATTTCAGCCATTTCAACAACCTTACGAACAAAATCAGCCACCTTTCCAAGGAAATCCGAATTTTCAGCAAGGATTTCAAGGAAATCTGAGTTTTCAGCAACCATATCAATTATCTCAGCCACATAATCAGTTCTCACAGCAAGGTTATCAGCCATTCAACCAAGGATTTCAGCCATCAAATCAGAATTTACAACCCACACCATTTCAGCCCTCTCAACCACAATTGCAACCTCAACCTCAGAATTTTCAGAGCTATAATTTTCAACCATTTCAACCAAGTTCTCAGCAAAATTTTCAGCAATTTTCTCAACCATTTCAGCCATATAATCAGCCCCAACAGCCCTATTTTCAAGGTTCACAGCAAGTTCAACAATTTCAATCACCTCAATCACCATTTCAAGGTCAATCAAAGCCTCATGCAAACCAAGGGGGCTATGGAGGTTCTAGTGGGGGAAATGCGCAACAACAAAGAATAGAGGAGATGCTTCAACAACTTTTGCAACAACAAAGAAATGATCCCACCATTCAAAACCTTGAGAGGCAAATTGGACAATTGGCTAGTGGGATGAATCAAATGCAAGCTCAAGAATCAAGCCAACTACCTTCTCAAGCGACTCCCAACCCAAAGGGGAACGTTAGCGCTATCACTTTGAGGAGTGGGAAGGTTGCTTCAACTCAAAATGGTCCAAGAGTTGATTTTTCTGAAAACAGGACAGCACCTACATTTTTAGCCCCAAACAGCCCTGAAATCACTTCAAATTCAGTTGGTTCCACCCCTAGTCTGAGCCTAACTCCTTCATCAAGTAATCCTGTGATTTTGATGGAAAATGAGGGAGAAATCAGTGGTAAAAATGGATTTACAGCAGCTACCTCAGTGGAGAAGTCAGTCCCAATTTCAGCCCCTCATGTTTCGGCTCAAGAGGAGGATTTGAGAGTTCCTTTGCCATTTCCTCAGCGCAAGACTCAAGCTAAGAAGCAAGTGGAGGAGGAGAAAAGTAAGGAATATAATGAGCTCGTGAAATTGTTTAGTAAAGTGGAGATCAATGTACCCTTGTTGACCATGATAAAATATATTCCTAAGTATGGAAAATTCCTGAAAAATTTATGTGTTCATAAAAAGAAGCTTAAGGAGAATGAGTTGGTCAGCTTGGGGAAAAATATTTCAGCACTTATCCATGCCATCCCTCAGAAGTGTGAAGACCCAGGGGTGTTTACTGTATCTTGTGAGATAGGAGGACCATGTTCCATGATGCTATGCTGGATTTAGGAGCTTCCATTAATGTGATGCCCAGATCAGTCTTCCAGATGCTTGGCATAGGCCCTCTACAGCCTACTGGTGTGGTGATTCAGTTAGCAGACCGGAGCCAAACCCACCCAACCAGTATAATTGAAGATGTGTTGGTAAAGGTAAAGGAGATGATATTTTCTGCAGATTTTTACATTTTGGATATGGAGGGAGATTATCTTGCACACAGATCTCCACTCATTTTAGGAAGGTCATTTCTGAAGACTGCGAGAACGAAGATAGATGTTTATGCTGGCACACTGTCCATGGAGATTGGAGACACAGTAGTTCAGTTTAGCATTTTTAATGCTATGAAGCACCCGAGAGAGGACCACTCCATTATGATCATTGGTATTCTAGAAGAGCTGGATGATGCAGATATACTTGCTGAGGGAGTTTCATTGGATGTTTCTAGAGGAGTTTCACTTGTCAGATCAGAGGAAGCTGAGGATATATTTGCTATTGAGGCTGATGACTTTTCAGAGGGTATTTCAGATTTATTTCCAGCTGGAGAGGATGTTCTAGGTGTAGGGGATTGCACAGAGCCCCAAGGATCACCTGTTTCTATTGATATTTCAGAGGAGTCAGAGTTTAGGGTGATAGTGTAGGGGATTGCACTGAGCCCCAAGGATCACTCATACCTTCTGAGCAGGCCCAGATCGAGCTTAAGCCACTACCAGACCACTTGAAATATGTGTACCTAGGAGAGGATCAGAATTTTCTAGTTATCATTGCCCAGCACTTGGAATCAGGGCAGGAAGAAAAATTATTGCAAGTCCTGAGGCAGTACAAGAAGGCTATTGGGTGGACTTTATCAGACATACCAGGTATTAGCCCAGCTATCTACATGCACAGGATATTCTTGGAAGAAAATGTTAAACCAGTGAGGCAGCTGCAAAGGAGACTTAATCCATTTATTTTGGATGTTGTTAAGAAAGAGGTGACTCAACTTCTATAGGCAGGAATCATTTACCCTATTTCAGATAGTCAGTGAGTTAGTCCCATACATGTGGTGCCCAAGAAATCTGGAGTTACAGTGGTAGAAAATGCAAGCAACGAGCTAGTACCTACCAGAGTCAAAAATTCTTGGAGAGTATGCATTGATTACAGGAAGCTCAACACAGTCACGAGGAAAGACCACTTCCCTTTACCCTTTATTGATCAGATGCTTGAGAGACTGGCAGGGAAGTCCCATTACTGCTTCTTGGATGGTTATTCAGGCTACTTCCAGATTTGTATAGATCCAGAGGATCAAGAGAAGACTACCTTCACTTGTCCCTTTGGCACATTTGCCTACAGACAGATGCCTTTTGGACTCTGCAACGCTATATTTCAGCGATGCATGGTAAGTATATTTGGTGAGTTGTTAGAGCATTGTATGGAGATTTTTATGGATGACTTTTCAATTTTTGGCACGTCATTTGATTCATGTTTAGATAACTTGTCTAAGGTTTTACACCGTTGCATTGAGACTAACCTTGTGCTTAATTTTGAAAAATGTCACTTTATGGTAGAGATGGAATTGTACTAGGTCACATAGTCTCTAGGAGAGGTATAGAGATAGATCCTGCAAAAATTAGTGTTATATCTGCTTTATCTTACCCCGTATGCTTACGGGATGTTCGTGCTTTTCTTGGACATGCAAGTTTCTACCGCAGATTTATTAGAGACTTTAGCGATATTGCTCGGCCCTTGACAAAACTTTTGCAAAAAGATGTTGAATTTTGTTTTGATGATAAGTGCAAAGAAGCTTTTCACAGGCTAAGGGAGGCTCTTACCTCTGCTCCTATTATTAAATCACCTGATTGAAATTTGTCATTTGAATTAATGTGTGATGCAT
Source organism: Boesenbergia rotunda (assembly GCA_024364735.1). Lineage (NCBI taxonomy): Eukaryota > Viridiplantae > Streptophyta > Magnoliopsida > Zingiberales > Zingiberaceae > Boesenbergia > Boesenbergia rotunda. The sequence continues at coordinate 121,804 of JAGFNQ010000365.1, read as the reverse complement.
CTAACTTTGCAGTGGGAGCTGTTCTAGCACAGAGGGTGGATGGAGCACCTCATGTCATATGCTATGTCTCCAAGACCCTAGATGTAGCCTAAGCTAATTACACCACCACCGAGAAGGAGCTTCATGCCATAGTTTTTGCTTTAGACCGTTTTAGATCTTATTTATTGTGCTCACATGTCATTGTTTTCTCTGATCATGCAGCTTTAAAGTACTTATTGAAGAAACCAGATGCTAAGCCTAGGCTAATCAGATGGATGCTTCTACTCCAGGAGTTTGATTTGGAAATCAGAGATAGAAGTGGCAAAGAAAACTTGGTTGCAGATCACCTAAGCAGAATTGAAGGAGATGGATCCACTACCACCATTGACGATGACTTTAGAGATGAGCACCTTCTTGCAGTACATGGTGAGTCACCTTGGTATGCAGATCTTGTTAATTTCTTAGCTGCACATGTTTTTCCTACACACTTTTCTAAAGCTCAAAAAGATAAACTTAAAAGTGATGCTAAATTCTATGTGTGGGATGACCCATATTTATGGAAATTTTGTAATGACCAAATAATTAGGAGATGCATACCTGACCATGAGATTTGTTCAGTTCTTACTTTTTGTCATTCATCAGCATGTGGGGGACACTTTGGACCACAAAGAACAGCTAGGAAAGTGTTAGAATGTGGTTTGTATTGGCCCACCTTGTTTCATGATTCATATGTGTTTTATAAAAATTATGATAGATGTCAGCGAACTGGAAACATAGGAGCTAGAAATGAGATGCCCCAACAGACTATGCTATATTGTGAGATTTTTTATGTTTGGAGAATTGATTTTATGGGACCTTTTCCTGCATCCTATGGTTATTTGTACATTTTACTTGCTGTAGATTATGTCTCTAAATGGGTGGAGGTCGTTCCCTCCAAGACTGATGATTCCTCTGTTGTTGTTAGTTTTGTCAGGTCACATATATTTTGCAGGTTTGGAATTCCCAGAGCTATAAAAGTGACCAAGGATCTTATTTTTGCAACAAACACATGAAGGCCCTACTTAGCAAATATGGGGTTGTACACAAGGTTTCTACTTCCTACCATCCCCAAACAAATGGCCAAGCCGAAATCTCAAATAGAGAAATCAAAGCAATTTTGGAAAAGACCGTTGGGCCCAATAGAAAAGATTGGAGCAAGAGGCTAGATGATGCACTTTGGGCTTATAGAATGACATTCAAGACACCTATTGGCATGTCTCCCTACCGGTTAGTCTATGGTAAAGCTTGTCATCTCCCCGTGGAGATAGAACACAAAGCATATTGGGCGGTGAAGGCTTGTAATTTCGATGCTACCAAGGAGGGAGAAGAGAGGAAACTTCAACTTCAAGAGCTTGAAGAGATTAGACTTGAAGCATTTGAGAACTCAAGGATCTACAAGGAAAAGACCAAGAACTTCCATGACAAACATATAGTGAGAAAAGAATTTCAAATTGGTGACAAAGTCTTATTGTACAAATCAAGGCTCAAGTTGATTAAGGGTAAGTTGAGGTCAAGGTGGGAAGGTCCATTTATTGTAACTAATATTTTTCCCTATGGAGTTTGTGAAATTAAAGATGAAGCTAATGGTTTAATGTGGAAAGTGAATGACCACCGGCTCAAAAAGTATTTTGAAGAACTAAAGGAGCTAGAGGTGGATGGAGTGGACATCAAAGATGCTATCTACCCAACCTAAAGGGGAGTTTTCTTTTCCTTGCATTTTATTTCATTGTCAATTTCATTTTATTGGTTTCGAATAGTTTAATCTTTCTTTTCCAATGAGTTTTGTGATAATAAATGCTAGGAAGTGTAGATTGAATAAATAGTGATTGGAGATACCAATTTACCATTTTGGCACCTTATTTTTGCATGAATAGGAATAAATGTATCCATCTAGGTTTCTCTATATCATTTTAGAGTCTTTTGAAAGCAAATTATATTTGGTTGTCAAGACTTAGGATTTGAGTCAATGGATGAAAATTCTTGGTTGCTTGAGTACTACTTGGTTATGGACTCTAGAGTGATGATTTGAGATGAATTCTTTTTACCTAGTGAGGACTTAGCGTTATTGTTGAGATACACACATGTGATTGTACTCTAGAACTTGCTTAGGTTCTTTCGAAACCATATTTCTATGATTGGACCATATTTATAAAGGTTATTCACTTTGTCTTCCCTTTTCCATATAAGTGTTGTAACATATCTTGTTGATCCATGCCTTATTCTTTTTTCTTCCCTATTTTTTCTGCTCATACCATATTTCTCTATAGACTTGGTTACTTGGGATTTTTCTTGATGTTATTTTGCCCGAGATGAACAAAGGTTTAAGTGTGGGGGAGGTGTCTAATGTTTTTAAATGTTATTGGTGAAAAGTGATGTATTTTGAAACTTATGTTGTGATAGCAATCTGTTTTTATGGATTTTTAGATGGATTGGTGTGGATTCCGAATGGCCTGATGGGAGTAAAGGCATGGAAGAATATGAGAAATGCAAAAATAGAAAAAAAAAATAGAATGGAAAGAGAGAAGATATAAATGTGTCAATTTGATGGGAGATGTATCAAAGATGAGTTATGAGTATTGGAAAGTTAAGTTCACTTTTGGAACAACTTGATTTCTGAATGTTGTTTGGAGTTACAACTCTATGAGGATAGTTTAGAAAAGAATGGGGGCTTACAAAGGTTAGTAACTAGCGAAATTTTTCAAGCCTACCAAAATCTTCCATTTAAACATGGAATTGGCAAGTGGAAATATTTTCAAAAGTTCAAACGGTTACCATGACTGAAGTGGAGAGTTGGGAGTAAAATTTGGTTGTTGGATCTGAGTTTAAGCTGCAAGAAAAGAAAGAAAAAAAAGAAAGAAGAGAAGCAGCTGAAAAAAAAATAGAAAAACAGAAGAAGAAAAAAAGAAGAATGGAAGAAAAGAAAAGAAAGGAAAGTCAAAGAAGATTATGAAGGTTCAAAAGATGGATGGATTTCTGAGTTTGAAGTCGAGAATAAGAAGCTAAATGGTTTAAGAATTGGTGATGAGTGGAAGGAAGGAAAAATTCAGGCGAAATACAGCTCAGAATTCTGGAATTTTGGCTACTGATCAGCCCCTGATCGGTCTCCAGTCCGATCAGGAAGCACCAGTCCGGTTAGTGGAACGATCAGGCAATGTCTGATCGGTCTGGACCGATCAGAGAAGCTGGCACAACACAGAACATTGTTTTCAGTATTGAATCTCCTCCAATTCAACTCATAATCACCCGCCTTGGCTCGGAATTCATAAGAGGCTATCACAAGAGGGCAAAGAGCATCTAGGAATAATTTTGAGTATCCAAGTTTTTTTCCCCTTATTTCTCCATATTTCTTCTTCATGCTAAGTTTCTTTACCATAGCTCTTTCCTTATCATGTCATATTCATCTATTTTCTTTGCCATGAGTTTTGATATCAGAATTCATGGAACTCATTTTTCGTTCTATTCATTGCATACTTCTTTAATGTTTCTAATAAATCTTTGTAGATGTGGATCCAAGGCAAGGAATGATGGTGGAGAGTAGATAATAAGCAAGCTTATGGTAGTTCAAGAAACATGTTGTGTTTGAGTGAGCTCCACTTCCATTGAAATGTAGAACTTAGGAAGAGAGCCACTTAAAATTCCTTTGGAAGATTTTGTGTGTTGATTTCATCTCAATGAGTCATAAAGGAGGAAGTAAGCTAAGTTGTTGATTTAAGGACAAGGAACTAGTCTATTGAGCATAGATTTTTGAGAATTGATAACCCTAGGTAATTTCTTTTCAATTGCTTCTTACAATGATTGAGAATAATCTAGAGGGGATGCATCTTAGTTTCTTAATAGCTTGTGCGAGACGCCTAAGAATAAGTGTGGGGGAGTTGATAACTTTCATTTTGTTGATTAAATTACTCCTTTAAATCCATGTTTTGATCTACTATTTTATGCTCAAGTTTGCATTTATATAAGGTTTCATGAATTACCTCAATTTGGTTTAAGATTCAATTCTTTCTATATTTACTATGTTTTGGCACTAAAATTTAATATCATTTTTTTTGTAGGTTTCAATTTATCATGACCTAGATCACATTGGGTTAAACTTGGGTCAGAATTGGATCCAGTTTAATGGGATCAAGAGCTAGATCAATATGGGTCATCCATTCAGGAGAACGCTTAGATCTAAGCCATCCGCCAACTTCTGGTCGATCCAAGTTCAAGATAGGCTTAATCAAGTTCAGGGACCAAGATCTGCAAGTTTGGGCCAGATCAGAGTTAATCCAGCCGTTGGATCAAGCTTAAGAGGAGCCTTAACCGTTCGTTCAAAGATCAAAGTGCTCTGAACCATTAGATGCAGATCCGGTTGATCCGAGCTGAGGAGGAGCAGATCTTGACCCTTAATCAGGATCTGGAAAGTCTGGGTTCGATCTGGTTTGATCTGACCATTGGATTGAATCGGTGCGATCTCAGCCGTCCAAATTCAAAATCAATTGATTAAAACAGATTTCCCTAGGCGCTTCTTCGGGGGCGAGATCGCATCCCAATTCAAGTTTTCCTTCTCCGTTTGTCTTTTCCGATCGCCAGCCACCACTCCAAGTCAGTTCGCCTTCCAGATTCCAAATCGAAGAGGTATTCTTCTGCCAAATCTGCAACCCAGTTGGACGCTGAAAGGATTTCGAACGAGGGTTTCACCAAAATTCGGCTTTTCAGATCGGAGACTACTTGTCAGTTGTGTCAACCGATCGGAGCTTCCAGATGCACTCGAAGTGGTTCTTTGAAAGTGTCTGAAGGTTTCGGGGCTGTTTTGCATCACAATCTGCCAAGGAGGAAGAGATCGTGAAGAGTAATCAGTTGCACATCAAGATTACTGCAGTTTGCTCGCGGGAGTCAATTTCTTCCTTGATTCTTGAGATGGAGGGTTTCCAGCTCACTCTTGTGTGACGGCAAGAGGGAATTTGTGGCGACGAATCTGAACTGGAGTTTGTAACTATTAGATTTCAATTTCTGAGTGTTTGCTATCGTTTCTGAACTCTGTTCTAGCTTTGTATCAGCTATTTTTAGTTACTGATCGGACTGTCGTCCGATCCAGACTCCACCTGATCGGTCATCAGACCGATCAGGCTTACATCTGATCGGTCAGCAGACCGAACAGGAGATTTTCCAGCACAGACAAATTTTGTTTTAGTTTACATCTTGCTCAATTGTCATTCCTGCTTTAGACACAACATTCGTGAATTTCTGAAATTAATATCAGTTTATATTTCAATTTGCAACTTCAAATTGTTTGTTCAATTTCCTTAGTGGTTAAGTTTCATTCTTGCAATACCTAGTTCAATTCTAGTTAAGTCAATTCCACTGCAAATTTACTTCAATTTTCCTTGCAAAACAAAACCCTCATTTTAACTCGAAAACCCAAATCATTTAACGACAAATAAATTTCAAGTTTAATTCGAACACTCGCAACTAGTCCTGGAAAAATACGACCTGAGGCCTCTATCCTACATTTCTACTTTGCTAGCAAGAGTTTTCAGCTTTATAAATTTCTAAATTTGAGTCTCACATCGTGACATCTATTCGAGACCCATCAATGCCCCCACCATGGAACCTCAGAGAGGCACAGAGGATCACTGGATGAATCACGGCATTGTCTTGGTTCATCTCTCGATCCGCCGAGCGAGGGCTGCTTTTCTTCAAGACTCTTCGTCAAGCTACCAAATTCCAGTGGAACGCCGACTTCGACAAGACCTTCGAGGAGCTGAAGGCCTATCTAGCCAAACTATCCATCTTGGCAAAGACAGAGGTAGGAGACGTTCTGTACGTGTACTTGGCGGCCTCAACTGAGTTGATTAGCATGGTGTTAGTTAGGCAAGGTGAGGCCAAACAACAACCGGTGTACTTCTTCACTCACTTATTGAAGGGTGCCGAGTGCCGATACACAACACTCGAGGAGTTGGCTTATGTCTTGTTGTTAGTCGCTCGGAGACTCCGACCCTATTTCTTAGCACACCTGATAGTGGTTTTGACCAACAACAGTCTGGGTCAGGTAGTATCTAATCCAGAAGCGTTAGGGCGATTGATCAAGTGGACAACTGAGCTAAGTGAGTATGACATAAAGTATCAAGCCCGGCCGGTCGGTTTGAAGTCAACAGCGATCGATTGCAAGCATTTGTCGAGACCTATGAGAAGCTAAAGGTTGGGTTCCAGGAGGTCTAGTTGAAGAAGATTATGAGAGAAAGCAACCTATGGGCCGATGAGTTAGCTAAGTTGGATAGCGCGGTGGGTTCTTAGGTGCTTCCTTAGCCGATCAGCCAGACAATGCTGGTGATGCACATAGAGTAGCAAGCAGAGTTGGAGCTCGGGACGGACTAGAGGGCACAGCTAATTGCATACCTAATGAGTGGGGCGCTCCCGACCGACCGGGAGGAGGCCCGACTCTTAAGGAAGTGAGCGGTTCAATATTCCTTGGTCGGGGATCCGCTGTACAAAAGGGCCTTTGCCCGACCGCTACTCAAGTGTCTGGGTGACGAGGATGCCGAGTATGTGTTAAAGGAGATACATATGGGTATCTGCGGTAGCCATGTCGGAGCAAGGGTCGTGGCTCGGAAGGCACTGCTTTCAGGGTATTATTGGCTGACTCAGCAGAAGGATGTCGACCGACTTGTCTCCACATGCTTGTCATGTCAGAAGCACCACAACCTCCCCCACTGACCGGTCGAGGTGATGAAAGCATCGGTGGTCTCTTACCCATTCGACCAATGGGGTATGGACATAGTGGGGCCTTTTCCTACTGCGCCAGCCCAGAAGAAATTTTTATTAGTGGCAGTAGACTACTTCTCTAAGTGAATAGAAGTGGAGGCAATGGCGCGCATCACCAAGCAAGCGGTGATCAAGTTCCTATGGCAGAACATTTCGTGCCGATACGGAATCCCTCACAAAATGGTCTCGGACAATGGGAGACAGTTCCAGGGGAGAAAAATCACGGAGTGGTGCTCGGTATATGACATTCAGCAAGCCTTCACGTCCGTAGCATATCTTCAGAGTAATGGGCAAGTAGAGGTGGCCAACCGGGAAATCCTAAGAGGATTGAAGACAAAGCTGGATCACGCGGGCAATATGTGGGTCGATGAGGAAGAGGATAAAGTCGGTTGGTGATGTCAGCAAACTAAAGCCCCAATGGGGAGGACTTTTCAGGGTAATCCAGAAGTTGACATCCGGAGCATACTACTTGGAGAACGAGCAAGGAAATAAGCTGGACCGACCCTGGAGTGTCATTCATCTCCAGCCTTACAGATAGCCACAGCGAGGTTCTGTGAGTTGGCTGTATTTTCCAATGCTATAATATTAATAAATCGCCGAGGTCCTCATAACATGCGCAGGCGCTCCAGACTCTCGCCTTCTGAGCAAGTTATAAGTGGACATGTCCCCACGCCACCACTTGGCTCGACATCCCCGATCGGATGCATGGTGACTCACGCTCCAAGAGATCAAACCGACCAAGTATCCAGACTCTCGCCTTCTGAGCGAGTTATAAGTGGGCATGCCCCCATGCCACCACTTGGCTCGGCATCCCCGATCGGACGCATGGTGACCCATGCTCCACGGGATCAAACCAACCAAGTGTCCAAACTCTCGCCTTCTAAGCGAGTTGTAAGTGGGCATACCCCCACGCTTTCACTTGGCTTGACATCCTCGATCGGACGCATGGCGACCCACGCTCCTTAGAAGTGAACCAACCAAGTGCTCATTGTCCCACTGAGTTGCCAAGTAATGGGCGGGCTAGCTCCATGCCTTTGCCTTACTTAGGGAACTTGGCAGAATCTTGTACTCTTTGATAGAGAGGGTAGTCAAGTCCATTGAGCCGACCTTACGATGGTCAAAATGGTCAGAAGGGTCCCAAGTGCAAACAAAGTCTGATAATACTTAGAAAGGAAAAGCAACGCAAAAATACACAGGCAAGGGGTGAAGACACAAGATATATTAAGTAAAAAAGTTCCTTACGAGAGGGAGGAATCATCCTCTACAGAAGCAAACAAAATAAAAGCAAAAGCTAAACGAGGAAAACCCCCTCCGACCCTTACTCGAAGGGTCAGAGAGCCTCCTTCTGTAGCTGTTGGGTCAGACTAAACAACTTCACCATGTTGACCGGGAGGTCAGGGGGAAGGTGTCCGCCCTACTTAAGTTAATCAAAAGTACTGATCATCTGTTGCTTAAGCATGGGGTTCACCCTCCTGGCCAGCTGCTTGATGAACGCCAATGAGTTGATGTACTCGAGCCTGTAGGCGTTCAGCCGAGCCGCCTCTCCTGCCTTATAGGCCTGGAGTTCTTCTAACTCTGCCCGAGCCGCTTCCCACTCAGTCTGCTGAGCACGAAGCCGTCCAAGTTCCTCAGCTTGGGCGTTGAGCTCCTCATCTCGGCTGGTCAGTTGGGTCGCCAGGGAGTTTGCCAACTTTTCTTGACCAACCAGATCCTTCTCCTTGGCTACTAGCTCTTCCCACAGGGACTCCATTGGCTGGGACAGCTGGAGGAGCTCAACTTTTATTTTATTTAGCTCATCCCTATCCCGACTCTGGAAAACCCAGGTCTTTTGCTCCACATACTCCAGTGTAGAGATACGGCTCTGCGCCTGGGCCAGCGTCGCATTTGAGGTGTCAACATGTGTCTTGGCCACCTCTAATTGTTTCTTTGAGTGGGCCAACCTATCTTGAAGGGCGATGATTTCGGTACTCAGGTCATTCAGCGTGGCCTCATTAGAGACCAGATTCGCGTGCTGGAGCCAAGCCTCCAACTGCTCCACGCGACGCTTGGCCGTCACTCAATCCTTAGAATGGGCTATCATAGCCATAGATAGGCCATATCAGGAGCCCTAGAACTGCAAACAAAAGGATAAGTATAATAATTTTTAGTGCCGAGTTAGGGAGAAACATAAGCAAGAGAGTAAGAAAGATGCATACCTGAGTGGCCTTTGAAAAGAAGGCGTTAGCTCTACTGTTGGAGCCTCGATAGTGCGACTCTCGGACTCCTTGGACGAAGTGGTTGGCCACCGGTCCATAGAGGTGGAGATCCTGGGACAGCTCGGGCAAGTCCCCGGTCGGCTTTTCCATGCGGAGGTTGAAGTGTGAAGGCATGAGAATGTGCATTAGCAGTTGGTTGATTTGACCCTCCACGAGCAGGGATCCCAAGTCCTGCAGGAGGGGGAGCTTGGGAGCATAGGAAGAATTCATCCGATCGGTGGCCTCCATCGACGTTGAAGGTCCGGTCGCCGTCTTCTTCTTCTTCTTTTTGGGTCGAGAGTTGGCGGAGGCCCCGACTGGGACGTCAGCCGGTGGAGCGAGCTCTTGGCTAGTGGCTCGGATCCGTCGACGCCTTAAGACGAGGGGTTGGTCCTCCACCTCCATCTGCTCAGGATCAATGGCTGACGTAGCCTCCGAGCGGGCTGGAGACGGTACAGGAGCTGGGACTGACGCGAGCAGAGTCACTTCTCGCTACTCCAGTTGCTCGCTGACCCGAGACTCCAACTTGGTGTCATCCATGCCAAATCCCTCCTCCAAAGCCGCCGCAAACATCATGGTTGCTACAAAACAGTAAAATCTTAGTTAGCTATAACTAATTCAAAGGAAAGACGGGAAGACTTACCAAGCGAGTCGGGTCGGGGGGTTGGCACTTGGCTAAGACCAAATATGTAGAGGATCTCCTCTTGCAGGAGATTCACTCTGTAGAATCGCCGACCACCGATCTTCGATATGGCTGACTGATATGAGGGTAGGGAGTGATAATTTTTGGGAGGAGGAGGTGAAGGAGGCAAGTCCTTGATCTAGGTTGTAGGCCAACTCGAGGTTGGGGTGGTGTTAACAAAGAAAAAGTTATCCTTCCAACCTTTGTTAGAGGTTGGAAGTTTCGCCAGGAAGGAGCTCTTGGCTCAGGCTTGAAAGAAGAAGTCACCCTGCTCTTGTTTTTTAGGATAATAAAAGAAGTGGAAGATTTCAGGTTGCAAAGGCGTTCGGGGCTAGTTGTGAGAGAGGGATTTGAAAATACCTACAGATGAAGCAAATAAAAGGGTGAACAGGGAAACAAAGACCGATCTGGAGGTGGTCTCGGGATAGGGTTATGTAACTGAGTGGGGCACTCTCATGTTAGTCTGTCGGGTCGGGTAGGCGGAGTCGATGATTGGAAGGGATTTGATACTCAGATTGAAACTGGTCAAGATCATGGAAATGGAGGTCGGACACCGCGGTGGTATACCACAGGTTGGGGGTCGAAGGAAAAGAGGCCATAAGTTGGAAGTGCAAAAAGAGAAAGGAACTAACCGGAGAGTGGGGAGATCACCGAAAAAGAGGTGGAGCGCTTGATTGTTGTTATTGGAGGATCGTCGGAACCCTAGCAGAGCTCACGAGCGGCAGGAAGGCAAATATAAAAAGTGACAGTAAAAGACTCGAGGGAGCGGTATAATAGGGCCAAGAAGTTAATATCGGTTGTCCGATGGCGATCCGGTGAAAAGGCGGGAATAGATCCAAGACGTCCACCTACGCCATAAATAAACCTCGGGAAAACACGCGACGATGGCAGCGCGCTGACTCTTCGTTGCTGGGGAAATCCTAATGGCTGAAGGACACGAAAGACCGGGCGAGATGATGTGAGCCACTCCGTGTGTTAGTCGCGCGGTGGGTGTGGGCGGTCAGTCGGTCGTTCTCGGTGAGTTAGCCTGATGGCTTCAAACTGATGGTTCAGACAGTCGGATTTGATGCCTCCTTTGACTAGACTCGAGGGGGATGCTTATGATCCCGACCTAGCCTAGGTGTAGCCTGGTCGGCCTACATGGCACTGCTGAGAGACAGATCATGACAAAGAGGGTCTGACGGTCTAGCGCGGCCAGACATGAAGTGGGTGCCACTCGGGTCAGGACATCCGATCGGTGGGGTAACCTGATTTGGCCTAGCGAGGGATACCGAATCCTCGGTTGAAGGTCGGTTGGTCACTACTCGGGCAGTGGCCAATCAATACTCTCCTTGTGTTCTAATCCTATGCTCTAGGGATGAATCGGCCTGTCCGAGTCTGAGTGCCCCAAAGACTCAGATTGTCCCCTTGTTTAATCCACAGGGCATTAGTTGCATAGCAAAATCTCACTCAGGAAAGCCAGTCGGCGCTCCGGCTTGGGAATTGTCGTTTTCCGAGGGAATACCTACTCCCTAACACCATATTGGTAAAGGTGGTACGAGAGTCAGTGTAGGTTGGCTCAGGCCTGACATCACTCGTGCCCGAATCGCGAATATCCCGCTGGCATAGTACTTGCCTGACGAGCTCTGGCAACCCGTACCACGGCGCCCCCTGCCCATGTCAGAATAGGCGATGCCAATCGCCGAGCTGACAGTTAGCCCTGATCTTGTTCCTGCATGAGACAAAATATGGCAGAAGCAGGGCAGAGGCTGTCAGTTCCCTCGGCTATATAAGGCACTCCTCACTTCATACGTAGGTACGCGCGAAAGAGTTTTGGTTATAGTTTCTTCTCCAGTTTTCATTCTCTCCAGCTACTGACTTGATCATCGAAGTGTCTTGCCAGGGAATCTTCCCGATGGGTTGCTGACGGTCATTTTTCTTGCAATCCTCAGCGCCAGCAGGAGCCTTTCCTGAATCCAGCTCACTCTTGGGAGTCCACCTCGCTTTTCGACAAGATCATTGGAGTTGTGAATTAACTGAATATCTCTCCATGTCATCATTCTGAAATGTATTATAGTTTTGAGCAGTGATGGTATTTAACATTTCTATGATTGAGCGAGCCTTCATTCGACAAACAGACAACCATTCACTAGATCTTTGTCTCTTCGTAGGGTATTCAAGATAGAAAACTTGACCCGCTTGTACCCTGAAAATGAAAGGTTCAAACTTATTGAACCTTTTGTTTGCATTAACCTCAACTAACTTATAGATTGAATGTATTTTGGTACTTGTTCTTGGAGTCAGATCATACCATGAACATTTAAACAATACATATCTTCTTAAAGGTAATGCAAGGTATTCAATTTCTATAATTTCATCAAGTCTACCATAATAATCAAACTCAGTGTTACTGTTGTCCAATGATCCTTTGATGCATATATCGGAATTATAGGTTAATCTCCTTAAATCTCGTTGTACGCCTTGGAATTTAAGGCCATTAACATAGTAACTAGAGTATACCATTATTTTATGGAGGGACTTGATACAAGATTCAATATCCTATCATCTTGAACATATGAAATTCTACAATTTTTTACCTATACAATTAGTTTTGATATAAATTAGGACACTGCTTAATAACTTATAACGAAAATATTTCTAAAAATTACTCTACCTTACATATATTTGAAACCACAATGTAAATTCAATCTCTAACTTTGCACTACCTCACTTGCATCAATTGATGGATTTTGTATATATAGTTGTTGTTCATGCAAGCTGACAAATAATACCAAATATAAGACAATCGGGATAACATATATAAACATAATAGTGAATTTACCAATGTTTCATTAGAGAAGTCAACTTACTTTATGTATGGTTTGACCTCATGACAGTTTAAAAGTATGTATGTTCTTGTAGTATGATACTCCTGTTCAGATAACCATATAGAAACAAATGTATTCATTGGCTTACCTGGATACTTGAAAATATAAAGTATTGATGGGTCTAGCGGTTGAGCATCATCAAAATTTCTAGGACACTTGCGATGTCTGGTTTGCACATTATCAGCAAAATAATAGGAGTAGAAAGAAGATGCTTCTTCAACCAAATAAGCAGTACATATTGACCCCTCAACTATTGCTTTGTTATGAACATTATTTTTTAATTTTCTCAAAAACTGTTCAGAGGGATACATCTATTTGTATTGAACAGGACTAGCTATTTGTGCCTCGTATGGTAAATGTACTGGTAGATGTTCCATTAAATCAAAGAAACTAGGCAGAAATATTCGCTCTAGCTTACATAGTATGAGAGAAATATTTGTTTTTAGCCGAAGGATATCATCCATCATAATATACCTCGTTGTCAAATCTCTAAAACATAGATTCAATTTTGTAAGTGCTTGCCAAATATTTTGAGGAAGTAATTCATGGAAAGCTATTAGAATAAGTCTTTATATAAATATATGATAGTCATGACTTTTCATTCCAAACATTTTTAACCTGTTCATATAGACGCATCGAGCTATATTAGAGGCATACCCATCATAAAATTTTATTTTTTTCAACCAACTACATAAAACTTGATTACCATCTTTATCCAATGTATAACATGCTTTTGGAAATCAATTTGTTATTACATCTTGATGCAATTCTGGTTTGTTAACTAGTTTTTTAATTCCTTACGTGATTTTACAATATCTTTAATTTTTCCAGACACATTCATTACAGTGTTAAAGATATTATTATCAAAGGAATTTTTCAACATGCATGACATCTAAATTAAGTCGAATGAGTAGATACTTCCAATATGACAACTCTCAAGAAATACTCTTTTTCTTCCAACCACACTTGTACAACCTAATAACGCATTTATTTGTCTCATCAGAACTAGATTGCGATACTGGTAGAAATTCATAATTGACTATTTGTTCAATGATTTCCTCACCTGAAGCATGGACTGCCGGAGAAAGTTTTCTAACTATAACATTCTTTAGGATTTTTTTATTTCCTTAAAAGGGTGACCAACTGATAAAAATTTATGATGATTATCAAAATAAAATACTTTTCCACTGTAAGGTAATGAAAATATATCAAAATCTATTATACAGTGTGGCCATACTAATTTACCAACTGTGCTCCATCTCAATAATATCGAGTATGCTAGAAAATCACTGATCATCCATAATAATGCAACATGCAATCGAAAATTAGTTTTACTTCCAACATTATAAGTCACCGACCATATTCCATAATTCATTCAACTCGACAATCGGAGGTTACAGGAAAATATCTTTCTTCTCTTTGAGATTGGTTGGACCAAGAATTAGCACAGTAAGAAACATAAATTCGTCTTTCATGCGCATCTATGATCATAAATTATACGATGTTAATATCACTGGTCAAGATTAATATTGTTATTTCGATTGACCAAATGGCTAAAATCCATCTATAGAAAGTCCCAATCTGACATTATATGGTTCCATTGCAAAGGAAGAAAATATAGTATCAAGATGTTTCCATACAGGGGAATTACAAGGATGACACATTATACCTCCTTCGTGCTCGTGCTCGTGCTCATGCTCATAATGCCACCTCATGTGGCAAGCTATAGCGACAGATGCATATAAGTGTTGAAGTCTAGCATTAACGAAAAGTAATACATCACTTTCCAAGTAATTTTTTTCTTCTTTCCTGGTATGTGAGTACGAGGCATGAGGGTGACCATAGATTTTACATTCACTCAGTTTGCTGTCTTCATTTCAAAAGATCATGCAGTTGTTTATACAACAATCAATCTTCTCAATAGGTAAATCTAAATTTCTAACCAATTTCTTTATATTGTAGAAGTTATTAATTATTGTGTTATCAGCAGGAAGTAACTCTGAAATCAATTGACATATGTCATCATAATATCTTTCTAAAAAATGATGTTCTACTTTTATATTCAATAACTTGCAGTAGAAGGAATTCTTCCCACACTTCTCTTTCACTCGCCTTCAACATTTCATATAATTATTGGTATTCAGGTGTTGATATTTCATCTACATTAGAAAATTCAACCGCATTTATTGTATTTTGAACCATTGATTGCATTGCAATATCATTAGTTAATGATTTAGGTGCAGAAACAGTTGTGCTAAATAAAGAACTATCAAAAGGCTCAATTGGTTCATATACATAAGGTTCTCCATGACAGTACCTGTTATAGTAATTTGACACAAAATCATTTCTATATATATGTACTCTCATGGTATCCTTATCATGATATACTCTATTTCTACATTTCTTATGATTACACAGACACTGTAACTCAACACTATTTATATATTTTGGATGACCCTTAGCAAAATTCGTAAAATGTTCAAGTTCAGCAATAAAATCATCTTTGATAAATTCATTATCTAAAATATTGTATATCTAAGCTTTATTCATATATATTGATGCCTAATAAGAATAAAATATGAAATATTATTAAACTTTTATAAATGGAATGAATTAAGTAGTAAAAGTTAATTAAATTATATAAGTTTTTAAATCTAGTGATAACATCCTGAGTTAAATTAGTGAGAACATCATGAGCTAAATTGGTTCATATTATCTTTTATTTTAATGTATGATTCATGAGCATCAACAAATAGCATGGTGGTGAATAAAATAAACCTAAGCACTGCCAAAATAAACCTAAATTTCAAGAAACCTATATTTTATATTAGACAAAAACCAATGTCTACTTCTTTAATGTTTCAATAACACTAAAATACTAACAAAATAATTAGCTCTAAAAGATAGTTCATATAATAAGTACTTTTCATATTTTTATAATAAGATCTAAAATAACGCACTAAAATAATCAAATAATTATAGCTAATGCAAATACTAAACAAAGTCTACTAATGTAGTAAATACAATATCCTGCAAAATAAAAAAATTTATTTGAACATTAATAGTCGAGATGGAGAAGAGAAGCAAATGTATTATCCTACCAACGAAACAATTATACTTAATATTAATCACTAATAATAATTTTAAAAATTAATACAGCATTTTGAAAAAAAAAAAAATTAATATATAACTGTCTGACAGTGGGAATAACAGGTTGGCAGTGGCTAGAATTGGCTGGCCACGGCCAAAATTGGACTGCAGCGGCCAAAACAGGCCGCCCATGGCCAGAACTAGCCTATGGTGGCCAGAACAGGCCGCCCACGGCCAGAATTGGCCTGCGGAGGCTAGAACATGCCAACCACGGTCGGAACTGGTCGGCGGTGATCAAAACAGGCAGCCTACAGCCAAAACTAGCCAGCCACGGCTAGAACTGGCCGACTGCGACCGAAACTGGCCTGCAGCGATTGAAACAGGCCGGTTGGGACCGGATGCAGCCAGATCCAGCCTACCAGTCGCTGCCACAAGATGTGGTCGGCACGACTACAAGGAGCGGCCTGCTGCGGCCAAAACAAATCGGTCGCAGCCGAAATTGGCTGGTCGTGGCCAGATGTGACCGGCCTCGACCAGATCTGGTTTGCCGGCCGCTGCTACAAGATGTGGCAGACACAGCCACAAGGAACGACCGACCGCTTAGCTGGAGAACTAGACGAATGAGCGGAGTACCTTCACCGAAAAACAAGATGGGGAAGGAGGTCGGAGGCCATCGGAGCAAGAGGAGTGGATGGTGCGCACGAGCAAAATTATGGTTAAGCCCTAATTCTGTTCATAAATTCCGGACTATTTGGATTTCTGTCAGAATTTTCAATGAAAATCTAATTCTATCGGAAATATTTCCGTCCAAAATTACCTCAGTCATGCGGCTAGATCACTTATTTCCGATGGGAAATGTTTTTCTATCGGTAATTACCAATTACCGGCGAATCCATGGATAATCTTAATTTTTCACGCAGTGTTTAAAAAAAAAACATACACTATATTGTCTACTGTATTCGTGCATGCAATCAAATAAAAAAAACAAGAGTATGATCTAGTGTATTCGTGCATGCAATCAAATAAAAAAAACAAGTGTATGATACGTGGAAAATATTCAATTAATGGTCGATTACGTATATTCGATTAAACTAGATGTTTACTTTTCTTTTGTCGTAAGATTAGATCAGATGTGATGTGATGTGCATTATATATGTTATTCAACAATCAAATGAACACAAATAATTGACATCATTTGACGTGATTGACTATGAATTCTTTAGTTTACGGTGGACGCCGTAACATGCCCATAATTCTTAAATTCCGACAAACAATCACCATCATGTTTTCAAATGCAAATGCTGTTACGTTTTATATTCTCAACAAAGAACCGAAACCAATGGCAGCAATAATCAAGAATTTTATTGCATCAAAACTTAATTAATTTCCTCCATTAATTGAACTTGAATAAAAAAATATATATACATAGAGAGAGCGCGCTCCGTACTCGAGCCTCTATTGGCTTAGCTGTTCCTGTCACAACAATCACTATTTTATGAGAAGAAAATGATTATCTTATTGGTTTTTCTCAGTGCTCAATTATGTATGTATTGTGATAAGTTCCGTCAACTCGTTAATTCGTCAATAAAAAAATAACAGTAACTTAGGGGCGTTTAATTTAAGATAATAAAAAATAAAAAATGAAAATTGATAATGATCATTTTCATTAACACTATATGATATGTAATAAAGAAATCATTCTCTCATTTTTATTTTCAACTCTCCCTCATTAATCAAACTCCTCAATCATTTCTTATCCAAAACACTCTTTTTTTTTTCTTTTTTCTTTTTTAATTTAATATCTCCTTTTACATTCTCTCATTTTATTTTCTCTATCTACATTTTAAAATTTCTCTCTTTACATATTTATTCTTTTCTCTCACTACCTCTCTTATTATATTTTTTTCTCTCTACATATTTTATATCACAATCTCTCTCTACTTATTTATCAATTTTCTCTTTCTATATTTTTCTATATTGCTTTCTCTCTCTACCTCTCTTATCATAATTTATCTATCTTTATTTTTTTTCACTTTCTCTCTATATTTTCTATAATACTTTCTCTTTTTAATATTTTCCATATCACTTTCTTTCTCTATCTCTCTTATCATAATTTATTTATCTTTATTTTGTTCAGTTTTATTTGATATTTTCTATATTACATTCTCTCTCTACCTCTCTTATCATAATTTATCTATCTTTATTTTTTTTAATTTCTTTCTATATTTTTTATATCATTTTCTCTCTCTATATTTTTCTATATCACTTTCTTTCTCTATCTCTCTCATCTCATTTTCTCTCTTAATATTTTCAATATCACTTTCTCTCTACCTCTCTTATCATAATTTATCTATATCCTAATTTATCTATCTTTATTTTTTTACTTTTTTTTCTATATTTTCTATATCACTTTCTCTCTCTATATTTTCTATATCGCTCTCTGTACCTCTCTATCTCATTTTCTATCTATATATTTTTTTAATGATTCCTCATATTTTTTATCATATCTTTCCTCTCTAGCTATCTTATCTTACTTTCTCTCTACTTTTAATTTTTATTTTCTTTATTATTTTATGTAATTTTAAAATTTTTATAAATTCACATTACTAAAATTGAACTGAATTAAGCATCATCAATAATATTAATTTTCATTCCAGGATTTAAACCAAACACTATCAAAAAAAAATCATGATTCCCATTATCATTACCCCTCAATGAATCCATTAAGGGGGCGCTTGGTATAAATTTGGCAATGGGAATGGTAATGGGTTTGATTGAGGGGTTTATGGGTTTGGTGATAATCTAGTAGGGGTGGGTTATGAAATCAAGGGTATCATATCCTTATTTTGATTCCGATTCCCGTATACCAAGCATCATCAATGGGAATGAAATAAATTTTATTCTCATTCCTACCTTTTAAACCCGCTTACCAAGTGTCCCTTACTATTTCAATTAATAAATTTGAACTAGAAGAGCCCTTAGATTTTCAAAGATAATTCTCAGATCATGAATCGATTTGTTTTAGGGATAGAAACATTTTTAAAATTTCATGATTAAATATTATTATAATAATATATAATTAAAAATTAAAAATTATTTACGAATAAATAAATTAATATTTTTATGTAAACATGACACCATATATGATATTACTATATGTATAAATTTAAATAAATTTTGAATTTAATAATATTAAAGATTAAATATATAATAAAAAACCACAATGGCAATCATAGTTTGAAGGTTACCCAAAAAAACAAAAAAACATGAAATTGATTGTACCAATTCTATAATGATTCTGTTCCGAGACCATCGCAAAAGACGATTTCAAACGATCCAGAGTAATTTGATACTTCCGATCATGCAATCCTATTTGCAAACCATGGTTTCAACGGTCGGCTCTGGTGTAGATTTTCCTGTACTGTCTCGGAAGAAATCGCCGTCGACGGTCAGTCACCAAAGTTTAGTCCACGAGGATGATGATGAGAGAGGAAGAGCTCCCACCCTGCGAGATTAACACGAGCGTTAATGGGAACACGCCGGAGATTGTCCGGCGGAGCATACTCCGATGCTCAAGTCAGTACGAGAGTCTTTGAGAGAGAGAGAGAGAAATAAGAAGAAGTGTGAGTCAGAATGAGCGTAACCCCTTTACTTGGGAGGCTATAGTACCTTTTATACCTGAGGAGACAGTCACACGTGTCCCCACGTTCTTTTTCATGTCCCCTCAATTGTCGGTTACTAAATAATCCTTGTAATTGTTAGATCGTTGTTGTCTTGCTAGAGGGGGTGAATAGCAACTTTCGATTCTTCTACCTACGTTGTTAGCGTGCGCAAGCGGAAACAATAATAACAAAGACAAACAAACGCTAACACCAACCTTTACGTGGTTCGGAGATGACGCTCCTACTCCACGACAGTCCGTAAGGTAGACGATCCCTCGATCCTTCGGCGGATCACTCCCTGGATGCCCTCCGGCTAGCTCGTGTAGCTCCTTGTGGGTGGAGAAACCTCGCCACAACCTTGGATACACTTCTGAGTACCAAAGACTACTAACAAACCCTAACTAAGCTTGTTTCGTCAACTCTTTCCCAGCCAACCCGAGCTCTTTTAAATAGAACTCAAGACTTGAAAGAGTCGCTACCAGTCGACTGCCCAGTCAACTGCCCCCACTCAAACTCGACCGTTGCAAGCCCAACGTTCGAATTTCTAGCTACTACCAGTCAACTGATCCTTCTGCCTTGCTTATCAGTCGACTACCTGGGGGTCAGTCGACTGCCACCTAGGTTTTTTCCTTCCCGAGTACATTTCTCTCCGCACTCGACCCCTAGGATTTCCCCGAGTACATTCCCTCAGCACTCGTACCCTCACGACTCAGCTGACTCTTCACCAGCAGCCTCGATTGTTGCCTTCGCGCCCTCTTCGTCTTCGACCCTCGTCCCTCGGATGCGCACACAAGCCTCCAGCTTTCCTCCATGTCATCTTTCACGTACGCCTCAAAGTCCGCGCCCCTCGGCTCATCGTCCCTGCTATCCATGGTCCCTCGAGGTGCACATAAGCCCACGGCTTGCCTCCATGCCACCCTTCATCGTACCTGAAGTCGTTCAGCTAAGTCAATATGTGTAACTTGCAAACCTGCACACTTACATACACATATTAGAACACAAGGGCAAACCTAACTTAAACCCTTTGCCCAAACATCAAAACACATGGTCACTCCGGACCATAGATTGACCCAACAGTAACGATTCTCGCAGCCATTAAATCCGGGTCGTTGCGATAATTAAAGCTATAATGGTCGCGTATTATGGGTCATGATTATCCCGTAATTATTAGTAGTAATTATCCACAGATCCAAAGAAAGGAGACGATTACTTGAGGTCGAGCTACCGGATAGTATAATCCCTGGGCTCCGCTACCCCGAGGTGCTCTCGGGGTCCTTTGGCCTAGGGGGTCCCGGGCGTCCGCCTTCCCAAGGTGATCTCGAGGACTTGACCTCTCGAGGTGATCTTGGGCATATGTCCTCCTGGGGCGACCTCCAGAGTAGGCCTGCCCGAGGTGGTCTCGTGAGTCTACCTTCCCGAGGGGGTCTCGGGAGTCAGAGAAAAAGAGTCATCAAGACTCGGTGGATCTTGCCACATAGCTTCCTTAATCCACGTGTCAACCACAGGGTGCTCAACCCCATCACAAGTCTCTCCCTTTAAGTCTAATCGAAGGAAGTGTGGCTGACTAATTAGACTAGTGGTGTAACGAGAAAGCTATGTTATGGTGGGTCCTTGCACCCATTACTACTTCATTGGCGGCCTGCCGGGTCCGAGGGATCAAAACATTCATCCCTGGACCCCAGACAGCTCCTTGAACCAGTCCAACATCTCTACGAGTTTCGAGATAGCGCCCTGATAGCTGTCCATGACCCTTTAAAAGCGCATGGGGTATCTTAATGGCGACAAGGCGGTCTAACGAATGTAGCCTCGCGGCATACTCTGTCATTCTCTGCGCGGCGATCTACTGTTGATACGCGTCGCAGGGCCATTTGAAGCGACGACCGCCAAGGATGGTGGCGCCTCGGGATGCCCAATCAGAGCCATTGGCGTGCCGCGTTCCCATTGCTCACATCCGGGCGACTTCTCTCTATAAAAGCGGGTGCAACGACACCCTTCCACTTTCTTGCCTTATCTGCTTTCAACCTCCTCGTTCACCTTCTGCTACTCTGGCCACTGCATTCACTCCCAGCGTAAGTCTTCTTCTCTTGTTTACTCCCTTCGTTCATCATCATGAGTCCAGTAGAGAGGAAGAAGAAGCCCCGAAGCGGGAGCAAAGATCCCTCAGAGGAACAGACCTATCGCCCGGAGTGGTATGACACCATCTCTTCTAGGGTTAAGTTAGAGACCCTCCAAGCCATCTGCGAGAAGTACGGTATCCCGACGGACTTAGAGGTAGAAGTACCTGCGTTAGGCCAATCTCCCGTAGAACCTCCTCTAGGTTTCTTTACTTCTTTCCTAGGGCAGATAGAGTTAGGACTTCTCTTCCCTATTCCTCCCTTCTTTATGAGTATTGCCACTTACTTTGACATTCCTCTTCACCAACTGGCTCCAAACGCCTTTACTCAGATGTGTGGGACATTTATCCTCTTTAAACTTATCGATACCCCTTTGACCCCCCATTTTTTCCATTTCTTTTTCATTCCGATTGGCTCACGAGGGGCGTTTAGTTTTACAACCCGCACCGGTCATAGGTTCCTAGGGGGTCTTCCTTCCTCCTACAAGAGATGGAAGGAATGTTTTTTCTTTGTCTGACTCCCCCAGCGTCCCTTCAGCCCTAGTCGTTGGATGGAGAGCCTGCCACCCATCCCAGACCTCGGCGACTTCCGGCAGGACGCAGGATACCAGAGCGCTAGGGGTATCCTGACCGGGATGGAGTTCCACAACCTCCAACTAGTACACTGCAAAGAACTTCTCTACAGGGCTGACCTCAGCCCGAAAATCACAAGACTTAGCCCATGTCTCCGTAAGTTCTCCTTTTTGGCAAATATCATTGTTAATTCTAACTAATATCCTTCCGTCTTTATTTTGCAAACGACATAATACTCTCCTGAGCTATTAATCGACTCCTGAAGTGGGAGCAAGCCAATGAGCAAGTCCTGGTTCCCGCTCCAGTTCCTTCCGCCCTGGTGGGCATCCTGGAAGAGGGTTTCGGGGAGGCAGCCCAACGGTCAAAAGACTAGGGAGCTCTAGAGCCACCCAAGGACCCAGGGACAACCGAGCTGCCCACCCAAGCTGAAGGGGATTCCCCTCTTTTCCCTGTCAAGACAGGAGATGGGGAGACCGCGCCTGCGCCAACCGTCAAGCATCCGATGCCCTAGGCAACCGAGAATAAGTGGAGGAAGCGGCTGGCCCATAAGTGGGCCCCCTTGAAGAGGTTGAGGAAGATCCCATCTTCGGAGCTTCCGCCCACCGTCGAGGAGGAGGACGCGATGCCTCTGTCCAAGAGCATCCAGAAGATGCCCTCCACTCCCTCTGGGATATCCACCAGCCTGTCTGTCCCTAATCCAACCACCTCGACCGATACCATTGCTACTCGGCGAGGCAAGCAGGTGCTGCCCGTTGTGCCTTGCTCACAACGAAAGGCCTCGACAGTGAAGAAAAAGGCGGCCAAAGGGTCTCAGTCCATCCAAATAAAGGTAACTCCATCCATGAGTCACATACAGCAAGTGGCGTCCAGCTCGAAAGAAGACACTCCCGACCCTAGAAATGTCCCTGGCCCGTCAGTTCGAGCTGCAGAGGAACCTCTTCCCCTTCCTGCTCAGCTGAGGAGGTCGGCTGGGTCAACCAGGTATCTGGGCATGCTACACTAGTTTCTACTAACGGTAATTGCACTTTAACTTTCTCCCCCCTCTTATATATATATATATATATATATATATATATATATATATATATATATATATATATATATATATATATATATATATATATATATATATATATATATATATATATATATATATATATATATATATATATATATCACGCTCTAACTGTTATTCTTCCGTATTGTAGGTTGCTTCTAACTGTGATGCTACGAGTCGCTTGTTGTGTTCCCATGGGGTCACCGAAGACCTCCTCCAACAAGTGGTGGAATCAGAAGTAGAGGCTGGACGTGCCCGCGAGGCAGGCCTCCTGCAGCTGGAGGTCAGCAGGGCCCTAAGGGTGAAGGTAGAGCATTGCCTCGATTTCCTGCAGGCCTTTGAGGAGATTTTGCATGGTTGCCTCCTCCGGGAGCGCTTCTTGTCGGAGAAGAACTAGGTCCTCCGCGATGACCTGCAAAAGCTAACCCAGGAGCGGGAGCAACTCCAGACCCAGATGAAGGGGTTGTTTGCCGGTGTCCAGCTCCTAGAGTTCTCAACAAAGACTCTGGAGGATTGGATCAAAGAACTTGAGTGTCAACTAGCCACTAAAGTGTCTGAAATGGAGCTGGCAGTTGCCTATGCATCCGACCTCCAAGAGGAAGTCACCTGAGCTTAGGACAAGGCTTTGGCCACCTCTCAGAAACTCAAGGAAGCCTTAGGGGCTCATGATTGATTGTCTTGGGAGGTGGCTGAGTTGAAGTCTGCCACGAAGGAGGTTGAAGCTGAGCTACAAAGGCACAAGACTGACCAAGCAACTCAACTGTCCAAGGTTGAGGCAGACTTCAAGCCAGATTTTTGCAATCTAACGAGTTCGGTGACCTTCTGGCTGGGCAGGTATTGAAGCGCCTGAAACAGGGCTTCAATGGTGCCATCAGCCAATTGAAGAAGGCCCAACTGCTGAAACTAGAAGCAAATCTGAGTGCCCTAAGCATTGGCCAGGTTTGGCATGAGCTCTCACCCGAAGAGCAAGAAATATAAAGCTCTCCCTAGACTTGGGCCTTTCTTTTTCTTTGTCTTTTATTCCTAGTAACTTTTCATTCTTTCTTATGCGTCAGACATGTAATCATCCTGGATATAATGAAAATATTTTTTGGCTTACTGTCTTGAGTTTCTTATCTTTTCTACTCCTTATGCATTATTTGTCCTCGATGTGAGGGGTACGGACTCTGAAGAACAAGTGTTCTTCCTTGACTCGAGGAGCGAGGATGCTGGAGAGCAATCATTCAGTCCAAGAAGCAAATGACCCCGAGGGAGGCCCCAAGCGACGCCGAGCTGACCGGGAGAGCCCAGCTGAGATAGGCGTCGACCCCGCAGGAGGAGGGGCTATAGTAGTTGTATCTCCTTGTACTTTGTTTTGTTGTTTGAGAGTGTAACTACTAAATGTACACCGGAATTATTAATGGAACACTGTGTCTTTTTCCTTCGTGTACTTAGAGTCTTTCTTTAATCTACGTCACCTTGTGTATTGACACGACCCGCTTTTATCTTTATAAGTGAGATCCTTTTATTCTAGCAATGGACCGAGAGGTCACCAGCAGAGCAAATATGTCCTTAAGCTGGAAGACCCCACAACTCAGTGGTTGACAGGCGGCTACACATCAATACAAGTCCTCGTCGAATCGCCACAAAGAAATGATCTCTGCCATGTTCTTCTACCCCGCAACTCTTGGTCAGGCATCCGCAGCACCCAAACCAATCCTACTCACCTCGAACATCCGCATTACCGCGAGGTAGTAGGGTTTTACAGCTCTTGGTCGGGCATCCGCAGCACCCAGACCAAGCCTACTCACCTCAGGCATCTGCAACACCGTGGGGTAGTAGGGTTTTAGCAGCTCTTGGTCGAGCATCCGCAGCACTCAAACCAAGCCTACTCACCTCGGACATCCGTAGCACCGCGAGGTAGTAGGGTTTTACAGCTCTTGGTCGGGCATCCACAACACTAGACCAAGTCTACTCACCTCGAGCATCCACAACATCCCGAGATAGTAGGGTTTTACAACTTTTGGTCGGGCATCCGCAGCACTGCGAGGTAGTAGGGTTTTAGCAGCTCTTGGTCGGGCATCCACGACACCCAAACCAAGCCTACTCACCTTGGGCATCCGCAGCACCGCGAGGTAGTATACTTTTATAGCTCTTGGTCGGGCATCCGCAGCACCAAGACCAAGCTTACTCACCTCGAGCATCCACAGCACCGCGAGGTAGTAGGGTTTTACATCTCTTGGTCGGGCATCCGCAGTACCTAGACCAAGCCTACTCACCTCGGACATTCGCAGCACCGCGAGGTAGTAGGGTTTTACAACTCTTGGTCGGGCATCCGCAGCACCCAGACCAAGCCTACTCACCTCGGGCATCCGCAGCACCGCGAGATAGTAAGGTTTTAGCAGCTCTTGGTCGGGCATCCCCATCACCCAGACCAAGCCTACTCACCTCGGGCATCCACAGCACCGTGAGGTAGTAGGGTTTTACAACTCTTGGTCGGGCATCCGCAGCACCCAGACCAAGCCTACTCATCTCGGGCATCCGCAGCACCGCGAGGTAGTAGGGTTTTACAACTCTTGGTCGGGCATCCGCAGCACCCAGACCAAGCCTACTCACCTCGGGCATCCGTCGTCGGTGCTCTTCCAGCCGGGATGTTGCTTTATCTCGGACCTCTAACACAAATCTAGGACGATCAACCTCTCTTGATCATTGTCCTCCTTGTTATAGTGTTGTTGTCGGACGAACTCTTCACCTACCTCCACCGGAATCACGACCTCGGCTCCATACACCAGCTGAAAAGGGCTCCGGCCTGTTCCTTCTCGTGGAGTGGCATGGTAGGACCACAAGACACTGGGGAGCTCCTTGACCCAGCTGCCTCCGACGTGATCTAGTTTTATCTTTAGTCCCCTGAGGATTTCACGGTTAACGACCTCAACTTGTCCATTGCCCTGAGGGTACGCAATCGATGTGAAGGCTTGGCGAATGCCTAGCCCCTCGCACAATTCTTTGAGCTTGCGCCCGGCAAACTGCCTTCTATTATTTGACACCAGCTTGTGGGGCATGTCGCATCTGTAGACAATATCCCTCCATACGATCTTCATTACCGCGGCCTCCGTGATATGTGCCAGAGGCTCAGCTTCCACCCATTTGGAAAAATAGTTCACGAGGACTAGCAGGAATTTATTCTGCCGTGGTCCGATGGGAAAGGGGCGTACGATGTCCATTCCCCACTAATCGAATGGGCAGGACACTGTGGAGACTCACAAGGGCTCGGTCGATCGATGAGTCACATACTGATGTCTCTGGCAGGCTTCACATTCGGCCACGAACTTGAGAGTGTCGGCCTATAGAGTGGGCCAAAAGCACCCAGCCAGGATAATCTTCCTAGACAGAGATCTTTTCCCAATGTGGCTTCCGTAGATGCCTTCATGTATTTCCCGCATCACGTAGTCAGCTTCTTCTGGCCTGACACATTTGAGGAGTGGTCGGGACCAGTGTGAATCTGGCAGGTCGGCGGTGGAACAATCGGCTTCTTTGATCCATGCTTGGAGCATTCCCACTGCGTAGGAACTTCACATATAGATCTCTCCAATCGGCTATGGTGTCGCCTTCCGCCTCCTCTCCAATCTGTGTGACTGTCTCTTCCGAGGCACTAGGTTCATCTAGCTGCCAGGTCGAGATGGAGCTAGCCAACCTAGCTAGTTCATCGGCCTTAACATTGTCTACCCTGGAGATCTTTGCAGGATAACCTCCATGAAGGAGGTTTTCAGCTGATCATAGAGGGCTACATACCTCTGTAAGCGTTCACACTTGACTTCGAAGTTACCTTTTATTTGCTATGCCACAAGCTAAGACTCCGAATGTATGACGACCCAAGTAGCTCCCACATGCTTGGCTGTTTGCAGGCCTGCTAGGATCGCCTCATATTCAGCCTCATTGTTGGTGGCTTTGAAGTGGAGCCGAATGGATAAATGTAATGTGTCCCCTCAGGGGGAGACCATTAACATTCCGACTCCGTTGTGCATACTGTTAGAGGACCCGTCCACATAAATCTTCCAGAGTCCTTCGGCCTCGAGCTCTGGGACAGTCTCGAGCATGAAATCCGAGAGAGCTTGTGCCTTGATAGCAGTACGAGGCTAGTACTCAATCCTGTATTCACTTAGCTCTGTTGTTCATTTGATCAGCCGACCTGAAGCTTGGGGATTGGTGACGACCCGTGCGAGCGGGCTATTAGTGAGAACCACGACAGGATGTGCTAAGAAGTATGGTCTTAGCCTCCGGGCCATTAAGACCAGAGTGTAGGCCAGTTTCTCCATCGTAGTGTATCGAGTCTTGGCATCCTTCAGGAGATGTCCGAAGAAGTATATGGGATATTGCACCATGCTTTCCTCTCGGACGAGCGCGGAGCCCACCTCTTGATTGGCTGCAGATAGGTAGACGAATAATGTCTCCCCCTCCACTGGCTTGTAGAGGATGGGGAGCTCGGCGAGATAGGCCTTCAGATCAGCGAATGTCTTCTTACACTGATCATCCTAGTTGAACTTGCCTGTCTTTCTCAGAATCTTGAAGAATTGTAGGGTCCTATCTGCAAACTTGGAGATGAACCTGGACAGAGCCGAGATTCTACCATTTAGCCGTTGTACTTCCTTGAAGTTGCGAGGGGATGACATATCAAGAGTAGTCTTTACTTTTTCTGAATTAGCTTCGATACCCCTCTTTGTCACTATGTATCCTAAGAACCGACCACTCTTCACCCCGAACAAGCACTTAGCAGGGTTCAACTTCAGCTTGTTGGCCCTCAGGGTGGCGAACGTTTCTTCTATATCGGCTATCATGTCATTTCCCTTGTCGGTCTTGACCAGGATATTGTCCACGTATACTTCGATGTTCCTCCCGATCTGATGCCTGAAAACCTTGTCCATCATCCGCTGGTAAGTTGCCCCAGCATTGCGCAATCCGAAAAGCATGACATTATAGCAATACGTGTCATCTGCTGTCATAAAGTTGACTTTCTCCTGGTCTTCGGGAGCGAGGGGAACTTGATGGTGGCCTTGATAAGAATCCAACATTGAAATGAAATCACAACCGGCCGTAGAATCTACTAACCGGTCTATTCGAGATAAGGGGTAACAATCCTTAGGGCAGACTTTATTCAAATCTTGAAAATCAATACAGACCCGCCATTTATCCCCTGGCTTAGGGACAAGGACTACATTAGCTAACCAGACCGGGAATTGAACTTCTCTTATGTGCCTGACTCTTAAAAGCTTGCTGACTTTTTCTCTGATAGTCTTGTCCTGTTCTAGAGCAAAATGCTTTCGCCTCTGTTTCACCGGCTGAGCTCCAAGGAATACATGCAAGTGATGCATGGCTAGAGTTGGGGGGGGGGGGGGGGGGGGGGGGGCTCCTTTGATCTCCTCGGCAGCCCAGGCGAAAACATCTCGATGGCTCTGCAGGCAGTCGATAAGACGACTTCTCAACTCCGGTGCAAGGTCGGTGGCAATCCTCGTAACTCCCCCCGTCTGTTGAGGGTGAATCTGGACCTCCTCGCTCCCGACCTCCGTCCGTCCTTCTTTGGGTCCTTCCTCTTACCTCAGCGCGCTGGAGGCTACTGAGCTGACATTCTCCAAATCTCCTAGAGAATCCCGCTGGTGTACCGAGACTACTTCGGCGTGTCCCACCGGTGGTGAGACAAATCTCTGTTGTTGGGGATGCGAGGTGGAGATCCGGGGGATCTCCCCTTGCATAGAAGTTACTCGCCATGAGGCGGCCTGCTCGATTTGGTGCTGCTCGAGAGCACCTTTGACAACATTGGCCACCAGGCGATCTAATTCTTCTTTCATCAGAACGATAGACTATCCCTCCGGCTCTACCATCGGTACTCCTTCTGGTGCTTTGATAGATTTCCCACAGATGGCGGCAAACTTGTTCCGGAAGGAATCACTGTTGACGACCAGTCACCAAAGTTTAACCCACGAGGATGATGACGAGAGAGGAAGAGCTCCCACCCTGCGAGATTAACACGAGCGTTAATGGGAATACGTCGGAGATTGTCTGGTGGAGCCCACTCCGATGCTCAAGTCAGTACGAGAGTCTCTGAGAGAGAGAGAAAGAAATAAGAAGTGTGAGTTAGAATTAGTATAACCCCTTTACCTGAGAGGTTAGAGTACCTTTTGTACCTGAGGCAGTAGTCACACGTGTCCCCACGTTCTTCTCTATGTCCCCTCAATTGTCGGTTACTGGATAATCCTTGTAACAGTCCTCGCAGTCATTAAATCCGGGTTGTTGCGATAATTAAGACTTTAATAGCCGCATATTATGGGTCATGATTATCACATAATTATTAGTGGTAATTATCCACAAATCTGAAAAAAGGAGATGATTACTTGATGTTAGGTTACCAGATAGGATGATCCCTGAGCTCCGCTACCCCGAGGTGCTCTCGGGGTCCTTTGGCCCAGGGGGTCCCGGTCGTTCGCCTTCTCGAGGTGATCTCGAGGACCTAATCTCCCGAGATGATCTCGGACATATGTCCTCCTGGGACGATCTCCAGAGTAAGCCTACTCGAGACAGTCTCGTGAGCCTACTTTTTCGAAGGGGTCTCGGGAGTCAGAGAAAAAGAGACGTCAAGACTCGATGAATCTTACCATATAACTTTCTCAATCTAAATGTCAACCACGGGATGCTTAACCCCATCATCTACTTGTATGATCATTTAATCACTGAAATAAGTAATTAACGAGGTAATTGATTTTCCGGTAATGCCATGAATTTATAAAGATGGAGAGGAGGAAGACGAGAAGTGGATAGGTCTTGCAGTGTTTCTCGGATTCTGCTTGTTAATTATATGATCGATTAATTAACGATAATATCTATATCTATATCAATATATAGTTTATGAGACGGATCAGGTCCGGCTGTGGAAAATTTTCGTGACGGATCAGGGCGAACAGCGGCCGGGGGGATCGGAGGAGGATTTGTCCGGCGCCGACGAGGTGAGATTAGAGGGCGGGAAGGAAGAAGAGGGCGACTGCGGTGCGGATGACGTGGCAGGGGGGCGCTTGCGTTTCTTCTTCTTCTCGTAGGGGATGCCGCGAGCCTCGGCCTGGGCGTCGCGGACCTCGCGGAGGTATATTCGGACGGCGCGGGCGGCGAAGGGATTGGACGAGTCCTGCTGGTTCCCTCCGGTCTCCTCGTGGGCGGCTCGGAGGCGGCCGATGAGGGCGTCGAGGGAGCCCCAGGCCTGGCGGAGGGGGCAGGCGCAGGAGGAGGGAGGGTCGGACTGGCCGAAGAAGGTGCACCCGGAGATGTGCACCTTCGTCTTCCCGAACTGGTCGAGGTACTTGAGGAACTCGATGACGTGCGCGCTGCTGCACCGGGCCAGCGCCAGCGGCGGCTGGTGGTTCTTCAGGTACTGGAGGAACGTGTTCCAGTCGCGCCTCTTCTGCGACTCGTAGCGGCTCAGTACTGGTTGCTGCGGTGGCGGCTGAGCGTAGGAAGGAGGGGGAGGAGGAGGAAGAGGAGGATAGGCGGCAGCAGGGGAGGAGGAAGGCCCTTCTGGCTCCATGCAAAATCCACTGGTCGCTTGAATCAATGAAAGGGGCGGAGTGAAAGGGGGCGGGCGATTGAATCAATGAAGGAAAGAAGGGAGGGAAGAAGAGGGAGACAAAGTGGGTCGAGAAGATGGGACGTCTAAAAGGTCGCATCAGGAGTCGTGGTCCGTTACATCTCCGTTAAAAACCTGAAATCCATTTTTAAGAATTGACGATTTATATATTTTATTTTATTTTAAAAAGAATTTTTTTTTAAAGTGATAAAAAACTGATTCGTTTGTCTCGTTCGCCAAACATCCTGTTAATTTATTTTAGAATTAATAAAAAAAATAAATTATGAAAATTATAAACTCGGATATTATCGTTAGCGTGTGAGAAGGACGGACATTATCATTAGCGTGTGAGAAGGACGGACATTGACTTTATCAGATTTTGATCCCAGACTTCAGACGGTAACACCGACACACTAATCATCAGTCTATCTCATATGTACGATTAATTACTTGTTCGATCCTCAATTATGATAAATTTTATAAAAAAAAATTTCAAATAAAATGTGTAATATGGAATGTTGGGTTTCTAAATCGTCCGTCGTAAACACTTTCTGATTTACTCGACTGGTAGAAAATTTATACGAAATTGAACTAATCTTTTCAGAGTCAAAATTGTTGATGCAGTCTGACCCGATTGTTATTTTGGTGTTGACACCGATTTAAGTTTGGTCGAGTAAATTCGGCTTAAGTCCTGGTCGGGGACTGGGCATGAAATCCTGGTGAGTGAAGCCAGGTGATGGAAACCCCGGTGAGTAAAGCCGAGTGACGGAAACCCCGGTGAGTGAAGCTGGGTCCCGGTGAGTGAAGTCGGGTCCTGGTGAGTGAAGTCAGGTGATGAAAACCTCGGTGAGTGAAGCCGGGTGATGGAAACTCCGGTGAGTGAAGCCGGGTCCTAGCGAGTGAAACTAGGTGAATGAAATCCCGATGAGTGAAACCGGGTCCCGGTGAGTGAAGTCGGGTGACTGAAATCCCGGTGAGTGAAGCCGGGTCCTAGCGAGTGAAGCTAGGTGAATGAAATCCCGGTGAGTGAAGCCGGGTGACTGAAATCCCGGTGAGTGAAGCTGGGTCCTAGCGAGTGAAACTAGGTGAATGAAATCCCGGTGAGTGAAGCCGGGTCCTAGCGAGTGAAGCCAGGTGACGAAAATCCCGGTGAGTGAAGTCGGGTCCTGGTGAGTGAAGCCAGGTGACTGAAATCCCCGTGAGTGAAGCCGGATCCTAGCGAGAGAAGCTAGGTGACTGAGCATGAGTCAGCCAAGTGACCTGATCGGTCTGGAGTCCGATCAGGAGTTGGCACGAGTTCCCTTGTGAATAGATCGGTCTGGTGACCGATTCAGGGCGTCTGATTATTCTGGTGAACGATCAGAAAGAGAACAGAAGGTTTTTGTTTGGCTCCTGATCGTTCTGGTGAACGATCAGAGAGGGATCAGTGCACTTGGTGCAAGCAACATGATCGGTCTGTCTGACCGATCAAGGACAACCTGATCAGCCTGTCTGACCGATCAAGGACACCCTGATCGGCCTGTCTGACCGATTAAGGATCGTTGTCCTCTCTCTTACCGGTCAGGATGGCTCCTGATCGGTCAGGGAGTGACCTGATCGGTCACCAGACCGATCAGGGAACAACCTGATCGGTCAGGTGACCGATCAGGTGCTTTTGATTGGGAGTAGTGGCTTGAAAGCCCAGCAAGCTGATGGATCTGTCAGTGTGATCGATCCACTATCCCTGATCGGTCAGTGTGACCGATCAGGGAGTCACTGGATCGATCAGGATGTGACCTGATCGATCAGGGTCTTCACTGATCGGTCTGGTGACCGATCAGTGACTGATAACTTTAATTTGAATCATTGTCAGACGCTCTGAATCATTCTGGTTTCTTTCTGATACCTGCTGATTTGTTTTGATTTGCTGTGCTAAGCCTCTGTTAAGTGTGCAGGTGAGACAGGGATGACTCAAACCAAGAAGGAGGGTCAAGTGGCGACTTTCACTTCAGTCAGGTTTGTCCGTTTTCCCTTCGTAGGTTTCAACGGCTTCTGGCGCGGCTGGCGACTAACCGAGGCTCAGCTGAAGAGGTCTTCAGTGGACTGAGTGCTGTGAAGGTCAGTGGGTCAGGCTGTCGCTCAGTGGGTGCTGACGAAGCCTGGCGATGATGAGCAGAAGCTTAAGAAGAAGCTGGGATGCAGAGGAGCGTAAGAGAACGAACAGAAAACTAGTGAAGAGTTTGGCTGGGTTGTTTTGAGCTCTCTGTATAGCTTTGTGCTTAAGTGTTCCTGCTACATTTGTGTGAGTGTTCCTCTCGTGATCTCCTGTATTCAATCTCATATCATCTTGAGACGATTGTGGAGAGGTTTCTTCACCGAGAAGGAGACTCTATTCTATCCGAAGTTCCGGGGCTTGATCTGTCGACGATCAAGAGATCGTCCACCTTACGGGCACGCCAAGAAGTAGAGGCAAGTTATCCACGAACCTTATAAATCATCCGTGTTAGCGTCTTGGGTTTGTGTTTAGTTTCTGCATTTCTGTTTCTACATTTATACTTGTATTCTTCCGCTGCTAACCCTTAAGTGCAGAAAGTTCAAAAGAAGCGAATAATTTGAGTGTCTGGCTATTCACACCCCCTTCTCTCTAGCCATCCAAGGTCCAACAGAAATTACCCAACCTGATTATTATTTTTTTATCATGAAAAAAATTAATCTTTTCTATATTCGTAAAATAGACTCTAAAAAAAATCATTAAGCGAATCTATTTGTTTTTCTAAACTTTATCCTTTTCAAAAATTTCTCATCATTATTATAACAGCAATTATAAACCTCTCCAATCAATTGTTTCATTACTCTATTATGATATATATATTTATATATATAGCAAAAAAAACATTAATTCAATGAAAAGATTTTGATAATGATTTATAAATCTTACTCATACGTAGTAGGAGTGAGTTTTATAATAAAAAATTTATAATATAAATTTTATATTATAAATTTTTATTATTTTACTTTTAAATAGAAAAATAATTAATTATCTTTTAAATACTCATAAATCGATCCCCAACTATATATAAATTTTATAAAAATTATTTTACAAATGAAGCGTACAGGATGTTAAATTTTTAATTTTTAAATTTTAAATTATCTGTCATGAATATTTTTTAATTTATTTTAATAATTAATGAAAAAAATTTTATCAATCGATCATTTTAGATTCGATTTAATGTTATATAATTTAATTAATATATTTTTTTTCTCTAGCGTACACTAAAATGGCCAATCAAGGGGGTGGATCCCGCATATTGATTGACGTGAGACGAGCCAGACCAAAGTTTCAGCTTCGTTGGGTCTCGCTATTATAGTGAATCAGCCATTCATTGTGACTGGACACCACCGTCACCGCCACATGCGCTTCATCTACGTCATATTAAATTAAATTGAATTAATTTAAGTAATGAAAAATCTTATAAAATAAAATAACTTATATATTAAAATAATATTTATTAACTTCATTAAATTTAATCAAAATTATTTTAAATAGTTAAGATTATTACAGTGTGATTAAATTAAAATATTTTGATTAAATTTTAATTTTTTATAAATTTTTTGATTAAATTAAATTGATTTAAATCCTTAACTCAAAATCTTAAATCCTAAATCCCAAATTATAAATCATAATGTAAGACCCGTGCAGGCAAGCTAGAGGGGGTAAATAACCCTGCAAAAAAAAAAAGATCTTTTGTCGTTCTTAACAAAGATAGAGATTAATTAAGTACATAACTACACAAACATGATCCTGTCCCGAAGTGAGGTGGACTCCCCAAGAGTGAGATGGTCCTCCGAGGATCATGAATCGCTGGGCTAGTCGCGAAGCTCGCTCCTAACCTGCAAGACAAGGACCGTTAGAACCAGCTGGGAAAAGTCCCCGGCAAGGCACTCCGTCGGTCAAGTCAGTCCTCGAGAGTGGAAGGCAAAAGGCAATGCAACAGTAGCAAAATCACTATTGCGCGTACCTGCGGGCATCGGAGTGGAGAGACTTATATAGCCAGGGAAGTTGACAGCTGCTGCCCCGCCTGCCATGTTTTGTCATGTACTGAGGACAAGGTGAGGCATGCCAGAGGTGGCAGGGTAAAGTATCACATATCGGAATAAGGAAAGGGGCACTGCCAACTTAAAGGATGGTGTCGTCGGGCGCCGCTCGGCCTGACACCAACGTATATGGTCGCAGTACAGGGGGACAGAGTAAGGCAGGAAGATCAGGACATCAGCGGGATACTCGTCATTTGAGCCGAGATAGTACCAGACCTGCACCGACCCCGTACTGCTTCTGGTAGTCTTGTGTCAGGGAGTGGTTGTTCTGTATGCTGGGGCCGACTGAGGGCCTAGAAGGAAGGTGCCGACTGAGGAAACTGATTGATGAGGCCGACTGAGGGCTTAGAAGGAAGGTGTCGACTGAGGGCACTAACTGATGAGGGCGACTGAGGGGCCTAGAAGGAAGGTGCCGACTGAGGGCACCGACTGATGAGGCCGACTGAGGGGGTCGACTCAGGGCCTTCGGTGATATACCGGGTAAAGCTTCCTCGGGCTCGGGCTTACCCCAGGAGCGTAGGTCGCCACGCATCGGCTGGGAGCCAAACCGAGAGAGGCGTGGGGGCATGCCCACGAGAGAGTCTGGTCGCTCGGTCAAGCCGATTCTGAGGAGTGTGGGTCGCCACGCGCCTGATCGAGGCTACTGAGCCGAGTGGTGTGTGAGCATATAGCTGCGTGTGTCTTCAAGAGGCTTTGAGTTTGAGCTTCCCCCGACCCGGGAGAATTGAGATTCGGTGGTACTGCGAGCGAGTCCTCTTGAACTCGGGGTCCTTTTGGGGGCTCCGAACCCCTTAGTCTCGATGATGACCTGGGCCTATCCCTTCGTGTTCCCGAGGGAGCTAGGCTAGGCCGCTCGTATGGGCCTTACATCCCATGGGCTCTCGAAGCCCACAGATCTATCTTCTGCTGATGAGGCGCCAGGCTGCGGGGCCAGGCTACACGCAAGCTGGTCTAGGATTATAAGTGTCCCCCTCGGGTCTAGTCGAAGGAGGCGATGAGTCTGACTGACTGGACTGTCCCTCTTGCCCAAGCCTGGCGCACCCGAGTGACCGGCTCACGCAGCCGACCCCCTGAGTCGACCCGAAGTTCGCGATTCACCCGGCTAGCAAGCTGTCTCATCAAATGTCTCTTCACCTTCCCGTTGCAGAATCACTGCGTATCTCTTCTTTAACTGCGGCCTTAATGACTGGGGGCATGTGTTCACCCGTCATTCATTTTCCGAGTAACGAGGAGTATGCCGCTCCTCTTCGCGAATGTTCGACCCGCATGTGTGATCTTCCATTTCAGTAGCCATCCCGAGCTCGATCGAACGGTCTCGGCTCAAGCCCGCCTTTTTCCCCCTTGCCATCGGATGGCTGACGTCATTCTTCGACTCCTATAAATAAGATTCTTGCACCGCCGTTTTCCCTATCACATTTCAATCTCGATACCATCCTGTTGCTGCTTCCAGCTTTGCTAGGGTTTCGGCGAGTCCTCCTCTTTCGACTTCCTTCTCCGGCGACCTTTCTTCCCTGGTTAGTTTCTTCACCTTTATATTTCACATGGATTCACCTTCTTCCTCCTCCTCCCCTGCCTTGCCCTAGTACTCTGTCATGGTGACTGACCTCACCGCCCATGACCTGGATCAGCTTCAGTCAGACCTTGATTCCCTACGACCACCGACTCCGCCTGCCCAAATCGACAGACCACCCTGACTCGGCCCCTTCCGGCTATATCACCTTGTCCCGGGACCACCTACAGGCAGGTCTCCGCTTCCCCATTCATCCCTTCATCTCCTCTGTCTGCACATACTTCTGTATTCCTTTGCCCCAATTGGCCCCAAACTCCATCCATCTGATGTGTGGCTCGGTCATCATTTTTTCCCTGTACAAGATTCCCCTTCAACCCGAGCACTTTCACTTCTTTTATTATCCCAAGCAACAAGAGTCGGGTGACTTCTTCTTTCAGGCCCGAGCCAAAACTTCTTTTTTGCAGAAGCTTCCCTCTTCCAACAAAGGATGGAAAGGGCGTTACTTCTTTGTTAAGACTATCCTGACCCTGAGCTAGCCCACGACCTAGGTCGAGGAACTTTCTTCCTCTCCTCTCCTTTCCAAATACTACCGCACCTCCGCGGCCTACCAATCGGGGACATCCAAGCTAGATAGTAGGCACTTCCACGGAGTGAACTTGCTGAGGGAGGAGATTCTTTTTGCCTTTGGTC
Organism: Boesenbergia rotunda; assembly: GCA_024364735.1. Classification (NCBI taxonomy): domain Eukaryota; kingdom Viridiplantae; phylum Streptophyta; class Magnoliopsida; order Zingiberales; family Zingiberaceae; genus Boesenbergia; species Boesenbergia rotunda. The sequence continues at coordinate 84,905 of JAGFNQ010000365.1, read as the reverse complement.
TCAGCCCTATGCCGACTCCGCCATTACCCTCAGTCGGTAAGAATTATGACGCTTCCTTCGAACTTTTTTTTAGTTCTAACTGAATTTGTGCTACCCTCGGAGTTTCTTCAATGTTAGGCGCAACCCTCAAAGAAGGCTTCAGATTGGGCGATGCCGAGCTGCGAGCTCGGATCGCTGTCGAGCTGGAAGAAAGGGAAGGCGCCCTGACCGAGGCTACCTTAGCAGCCCCAACTCCGACCGTTCCGGGGCAGACGCTTACCACCCCCGAGATGGCGCTCCCAGCAATAACCGAGCAACCTGCCTCCTCCAAACGCCGACGGGTCTCTTCCCCCATGAGAGACTCACCTCATCCTTCCTCCAGCAAGCACCTGGAGAAGAAGAAGAAAAAGAAGAAGGCGGTGGCTTCCAACTTGGGAGCTCCTCGCACCTCCACCGCCATTATACCTGCTGCCGATCCTTCCCTCTCCTTCGGCGTGCCTGACTTGCCACTGCCTGAGAGGTCGGGAACCCCGCCAACTGAGGGCCAAGGCGACAGTCCGACGATGCACGTTCTGGTGCCTACTCAGTCAGACTGCCATCTGATGATGCCGCAGGGCGAACTACCCGACCAACACCAAGATCTCCGCCTATCGGTGGCCGACCGTTATGTGCAGGGACTCAAGGGGTCCTACTTTCAGGGGTCTCGCAGTAAGGCCGATGCCTTCCTCCTCGAGGCCACTCAGGTATGCATAGGATTAGTTCCTTCCCTCATCGAGTATTTCGTTTCACAACCTCACGATTTGTGTCTATTTTGTAGTTTTGGGGGACGTGTCATAGCCTTTCCATGGCACTCTTGGCCCACGTCTCGGCACGGGAAGAAGCTGAGATGAAGGTGGAATGCCTAGAGACCCAGCTGAAGCACGCTCAGCTTGTCTCCAGCGAGTCCACTCTGAATGACCTATGGGTCGAGGTCGTGGCTCTTCAAGGTCGGCTAGCTCATTCTGAAGAGCTGCTGGAGGCCGCTTGCAGCCAGGCCGAGACGGCGAACCTGGCTATAGCTCAGACGAATATCAGGATCTCCGCCTTGAAGTATAACGAGCAAAAGGCCTGGGCTCTTCAGGCGAAGACCAAGAAAAAGCTGATCAAGGCGGAGGCTCAGCTCCATGAGGCGTCCGAAACCACTGATTCCCTCAAGTCCCAACTTGAGGCCAAGGACACAGAGGCTTCAACTCAGACGAAGAGAGCAGACGACCTGGCTACCGAGCTTTCCTCCAAGGATCAAACACTGGACGACCAGTAGGAGGAGCTCAAGCAACTAATAGCAGATAAGGCTGAGGCGGCTCGGGCAGAGCTCGAGACAGACGCCGATAGGTTGGAAGCCTACAAGGTTAAGTGCATCAATTCTCAGGAGCTTACCAATCAGATCTCTGAGCGGGTCCGAGCCATGCTGAGGCATCAAGTGATCAACATGTTCAAGCAACTCAAGCAAGATGGGCACATATCCCCCGATCTGTCCCCCACGGCCTTCCAGTTCAATGATATGTCCGAGGACCTGCCTGACGTAGTCAACCAACCTTTTAAATAAGGGTCGGGCTTTTTGTCCTATTTTTTCCTTTCATGTAGAGGTGACTGACATCCAATTTTGTAATGCTCTTGACTTTTTAATGTAATTTTTCCTCTGGCTCAAGCTTTTTTGGTTGTAACCACCTTTTCTGTCAAATATTAATGGTCCAAGCGCTAGCGAGAGCAACTTGAGTCAGAGGATGATTAACTAACCCAGCTCGGTGAGCGATTGAGTTGTCTACTTGCGTGCAAGGATGGCTAAGTGTTTACCACTCGAGAGAGAGCACCACTAAGCCAATTAGCCTCTGTGAGTGCCCGAGTCGAACACTTGGGCATGGTAACTTTCGGGTGTAAGCCATTCGGGTGAGTTGGCGCGAAGTCGCACAACTGACATAAGGCCATGTGCTTAGAGCTGCCAGCTCGGGCGGTTCAAAACATCCTCCTTGAGTCAACTTGCTTTTGAAGAGATGCAGGGAGTCGTACACCCAGCCAAGAAGTTAAGGAAGTCATGAACACTTATCTGTTGATGAGTTACTCAGAGACGAGAGACGAGCTACTCGGTCGGCCAGTGTCCCAGGAGCGTGGGTCGCCTCGCGCTCGACTGAGAGCTGAGCCGAGGAGACGAATGGGAGCGGATCCCGATTTATGGTTCGTGAGAATGAGAGTCTTGACACTTGCTCAAGCCGATTCTCAGGAGTGTGGGCCGCCACGTGTCCGATCGGAGACACTGAGCAGAGTGGGGCATGGAAGCTGGTCCGCTTATAATTCGCTGGCGAGGCGAGAGTCTGGACTCTCGGTCGGGCAAGACTCAGGGAGTGTAGGTCGCCACGCGTTCGACTGAGAGCCAATCCAAGGGGTGGATGGGAGCGGATCCCAATTTATAACTCGTGCAGAGATGAGAGACTGGACACTTGCTCATGCCGATTCTCAGGAGTGTGGGCCGCCACGCATCCGATCGGAGACACTGAGCAGAGTGGGGCACGGAAGCTGGTCCGCTTATAACTTGCTGGCGAGGTGAGAGTCTGGACTCTCGGTCGGGCAAGACTCAGGAAGCGTGGGTCGCCACGCGTCCGACTGAGAGCCGATCCAAGGGGTGGATGGGAGCGGATCCCGATTTATAACTCGTGCAGAGACAAGAGACTGGACACTTGCTCAGGTCGATTCTCAAGAGCGTGGGTCGCCACGCGTCCAATCGGAGACACTGAGCAGAGTGGGGCACGGAAGCTGGTCCGCTTATAACTCGCTGGCGAGGCGAGAGTCTGGACTCTCGGTCGGGCAAGACTCAGGGAGCGTGGGTCGCCACGCGTCCGACTGAGAGTGAATCAGAGGGGTGGATGGGAGCGGATCCCGATTTATAACTCGTGCCGAGACGAGAGTCTGGACACTTGCTCAGGCCGATTCTCAGGAGCGTGGCCCGCCACGCGTCCGATCAGAGACACTGAGCAGAGCGGGGCACGGGAGCTGGTCTGCTTATAACTCGCTGTCGAGGCGAGAGTCTGGACACTTGCTCAAGCCGATTCTCAGGAGTGTGGGCCACCACGGGTCTGATCAGAGACATTGAGCAGCGTGGGGCACAGAAGCTGAGCCCGCTTATAACTTGCGGCAAGGCAAGAGTCTGGACACTAGGTCGGGCAAGACTCAGGGAGCGTGGGTCGCCACACATCCGACTGAGAGCCGATACGAGGGGTGGTGGGAGCGGATCCCGATTTATAACTCGTGCAGAGATGAGAGTCTGGACACTTGCTCAGGCCGATTCTCAGGAGTGTGGGTCGCCACGCGTACGATCGGAGACACTGAGCAGAGTGGGGCACGGGGGCTGAGCCCGCTTATAACTTGCTGGTAAGGCAAGAGTCTGGACACTCGGTCGGGCAAGACTCAGGGAGCGTGGGTCGCCCGAATGTGGCCGACTTCTAGCAGCTTTTCGATCTCGGCTCGGATCACTTTATTCTGCTCGGTGCTACAGTCCCGCTTTCTCTGCTTAACGAGTCGAGCATGGGGATATATGTGAAGGTGATGCTCTGCCACCTCCGGTCAAACACCTTTCAGCTCTCTGACTGACCAGGCGAACACGTCTTGGTTTCAAGCCAAGCATTCCAGCAAGGGCTCTCTCAGCTCCTCAGGCAACCCAGTTGCGATCTTGACTTGAGCTTCCTCCCGGTCGGGAAGAAGCTGATCCTCCTCCTTGTCTTCTTGCAGTTCAGCCCATGGCGAGGGCTGGACCATATTGCAGTCCGCAAAGGGGTGTGGCGCCTTCTGGCTCTCCACCCGGACATCGTCGACATAACACCTCTGGGCCACTCTTTTGTCACCCCGGACCTCTCCTACCTTGTCCCCGACCGGGAACTTGATCTTGAGGTAGAAGGTAGAGGTGACAGCTCGGAATTCATTGAGGGTTGGTCGGCCCAGGATGGCGTTGTAGGCTGATGGAGGATCAACCACCAGGAAAGTGGACTATCTGGTCCTCTTCAGCGGCTCCTCGCCTAAGGAAATGGTGAGTCGAATCTGGCCGATTGGCTGCACTTGATTCCCCGTGAATCTGAACAACGGGGTCGCCACCAAGTCCAGCTGGGACATTTCTATTTGAAGTTGGTCGAATGCCTTCTTGTACAGGATGTTGACCGAGCTTCCCGTGTCCACGATGGTTTGGTGGACTTGGCAGTTAGCGATGACGACAATGATAACCAGAGTGTCATCATACGGGACCTCTAGTCCCTGCAGATCTTGGGGCCCGAAACTAATCTGGGGCCCCGCTGCCTGCGCCGAGCTGGTGCCGACATGATGAATTTCCAACCGACGCACCTGTGCCTTCCTGGCTCGGTTGGAATATCCTCCGGTTGGTCCGCTCGAGATGACGTTTATGCCTCCCCGGACGGCATTCTACTGGTTGGCTTGCTCCTCCTCCATTTCCTTGACCTCAGCCCGGTTCCTCTAAGGGAATAAGTTGCGGGCAACCGGGGGATTTCCTCGGAGTTCTTCGGCGACGGGGTTGATGGCCCGGCCTCCTCGGCCTGAGCTGCGCCCCAGGGATGCTTGTCATCCTCATCCTTGTGGGGTCAGAGCCCGACCCTGGCCAGCTTGTCGGCACTCCTCGGTGGCATGGTCGTGGCTCTGGTGGAACGTGCAGTATGGTCTCTATCGGGTCGGGAGACACCCCTGGTACACTTGTTGCACGTGTCGCCTTTCTCCTCCCACTCGGTCAATGGGTCTGCGTGGGCTGCAAATGGGCCCGCCTGGGGATTTGCTGTTCTGGGCAGGGTTAGGAGGCGTTGGATTGGCCGACTCCTTCTTCCGAGCGGCCTAGCCCTCCTCAACGTTGATATACTTGACAGCCTTGCCCAACAGGCTATCGAAGTCCTTCGGGGGTTTACTGATCAACGAGCGGAAGAAATCCCCCTCTTGTAATCCTTGGGAGAATGCACTGACCAGGACCTCAGGCGTGGCTGTGGGCACGTCCAGGGCCACGCCGTTGAATCTCTCAATGTAGGCCCGAAGAGTTTCCTTCGGGCCCTGCTTCAAAGCGAACAGGTTGAGGCTTGTCTTGTGGTGCCTCCTGCTGCTGGCGAAGTGTTGAAGGAAAACCCTCCTGAGCTCCTCAAAGCTCGTGACCGACCCATCAGGGAGTCGGTTGAACCATCTTTGGGCTGGGCCAGAGAGAGTGGTTAGGAAGGCTCGGCATTTGACACCTTCCGGATATTGATGAAGTAGAGTAGCGCTCTCGAACTTCATCAGGTGCTCCTCTGGGTCGGTGGTTCCCCGCGTACTCGGGGATCGTGAAGAAACGGAGATAACGGGGAACAAGATCCTCCAGGATCCAAGAGGAGAAGGGATTGCGTACCAGGATAGAAGGAGAACGGCCGGGGCCTTTCCCTTGTCTAGCTGCGATACATGCATCTGGTTAGATACGGAAGCCTCGGCTGAGTCGACTTCATCACCCTGGTCCCGGTAGAAGGCTGTAGGAAAGGGTACGATACCACCCTCAGGTTGAGCGGGCCTTCCTTGACCTCCTGAAGGCCGGTGTGCCGCCGACTCTGGGAACCGGGGCACCTAGATAATGGGTTGAAAAGGCCTCTAAGGAGTCCTCCGAGCTCGAGTAGCCATCAGGGCTTCGTATTCCTCACGGGTGGCAGTCATCATGACTCGGTTGGGATCCTCCATCTTCACTTCTAATCGGGCAAAGTGTCCCTCCTTCTAGCGCCAAATTTGATCCTGTCGTGAAGTGAGGTGGACGCCCCAAGAGTGAGATGGTCCTCCGGGGATCACGAACCGCTGGGCTGGCCGCGAAGCTCGCTCCTAACCTGCAAGACAAGGACCATTAGAACCCGCCGGGAAAAGACCCCGGCAAAGCACTCCGACGGTCAAGTCAGTGCTCGAGAGTGGAAGGCAAAAGGCAATGCAACAGTAGCAAAATCACTATTGCGCGTACCCTGGAGAGGCTTATATAGCCGGGAAAGTTGACAGCTGCTGCCCCGCCTGCCACCTTTTGTCATGTAGTGAGGACAAGGTGAGGCATGCCAGAGGTGGCAGGTTAAAGTATCGCATACCGGAATAAGGAAAGGGCACTGTCAACTTAAAGGTTGGTGCCGTCGGGCGCCGCTCGGCCTGACACCAACGTATGTGGTCGCAGTACGGGGGGACAGGGTAAGGCAGGAAGATCAGGACATCAGCGGGATCCTCGTCGTTTGAGCCGAGATAGTACTGTTGGATCGAGAGAACCGATAGAGGGGGGGGTGAATATCGGAAAACGTTCGGATTTAAGATAGAGAATTTGTACAGCGGAAGATAAAAAATAAAACACGCAGACACAATGATTTTTAGTTGGTTCGGAGCCTAGGTCGACTCCTACTCCAAGGCCCACGATCGTTGATCGTTTACTTTGGGCAATTCTATATGAGGCGCAAAAGCAGTTTACAAAGATTGATTACAGGAATAAGTGCAGTAAATTAAAAATCACTCTTCTTTACCGACGTCCGGAGTAGATTGACTTTTTCCGGAGCAGTAGGACATCGTCGGCTCGAGTTGGGAGGTTTCCGGAGCAAGGCGCGAGAGCAGAAGAGCGTTGAAGCGTTGAATCAAGTGATGCCTTGAAGCCTGGGGTCGAGGGCCCTTTATATAGCCCTGGGGGCGCCCGGATCGTCGGGGGCGCCCCCCCACGTGTCACTCGATCCGTCTCGGTCTCGGTCAGCTTCTGATCCCTTTACATTCGGGATCAGCTTTGACCGGGGCGCCCGGAGCGCTCGGGGCGCCCGGATTGACCGGGTCAAACTTTCATCCGTTGGCTTCGAGGGGAGCTGCTTCGGTGGTTTGCTATTGGGGGCGCCCGGGACGCTGGGGGCGCCCGGGAGCAGCGGGGGCGCCCGGGAGCACGGGGGCGCCCCGCCCAGCAGCTGTTCGAAGCCTTCCTTACTTACATTGTTTTGTATGCACCTTGGGGGCGCCCGGGACACTCCGGGCGCCCTACTCAGCCACTGCCTCACTCCTTTGAGGCTCTCTGAGCTGCAGACACTCGTTCCTTTGGTCCTGCATCCAGGGTTAGTCCAAAACAACATAAAATAATAATGTGTTAGTTTATACAGCCTTAGCTGTCTTGGTTCTGACTTTGGGTCTCCAAAATGGAACCCTAGGTCGAACCGACGCCTACTGTTCCCTCGACGGGGAACGCGTCCTCACCTACTCTTCTCGGGAGAATGTACCTGATGCCAACCGCTCCTTTGGTTGGACTTTTGCCTAGCGATCCTTCACCAGGTCTTGAGTACCAAGCTGCCCTTCGCTTGGTGCCTAGCAGTCCTTCGCTAGGGCTTTGTATCCTGGCATTCCTTCACCAGGTGCATAGCAGTCCTTCGTTAGGGCTTTGTACCCTGGCATTTCTTCTCCAGTGCCTAGTATTCCTTCACTAGGGCTTTTTACCCTGGCATTCCTTCGCCAGTGCCTAGCAGTCCTTCGCTAGGGCTTTGTACCCTGGACACTTGAGTAACATCGTTAGATCACCAATAACACTTAACTTTGAATCCTTTGCCAATATCAAAACAAGGTTCAATATGGTGCTTCCTGCACCAACAATCTCCCCCTTTTTGATTTATGGCAACACAATTCAAAGTTAAGTAAAAGCTTATAACAGTTAAGAATAGAAGGAGTATGAACAGTATAAGTGTAGATTAAAAAATCCTTTATTTTCTATACTCCCCCTCGAACCCTTAAAAAAATCCTTTATTTTCTATACTCCCCCTAAAATCCTGAATACTTGTGTTATAACACCCTTAACTTTGACCTTTCCTCTCCCTTTGACATATATCAAAAACATACATGGGCGAACAAAGTATCTAATAGGGAGATTAGAGTTTTACCAAAATAAATTTAAGTAAAGGAGTTTAAAAACATAGTTTTAAAAAACTTTAAGTAATGGATTTCAAAAAAAAAATGATGTTCAAAGTAATAGATGTTTTGAAAATTCATGAAGCTCCCCCTTAATGTACAATTCTTCTCCTTATATTTTAGAAAAAGCTTGCAAAAACTTGCAACATGGTTTTCAAGAAAAACTTAACAGTAACTTACTTAGCTAATATTTTGGAAATAGGTTTTCCTTTAAAAAGGTTCAACATTTGCACTTATAGAGAAATTTCCTTGGAACATATTTTGTGCATTAAAAACCATTTTTACTTGGAAAAATCTTTAAATAGACAAGTTTTTTGCTGAAACATAGATTTGTTTACTAAGAAAACTTTGCTTAGGAACATTTGTCAAAAATTCCAAAGGTTTTTGCTTAGACAAACTTTGTTTACTAAGAAAGATTTTACTTAGGAATATTTTCAAAATAAATGTACTTAGTGCTTTAGAGGTTTTGAAAGTACTTTGAAGATGCTTAGACCAATTTTAAAATACTTAAAAATACTTAGTGAAAACAAGTTAAAATTTAAAATTTTCTCTCTCCTGGCCGGCCATATATCAATAAGGAACTTTTTGAAAGAAGATTAAAAAAAATGTGTGTATCAGAGCTTATGAGTTTTGAAAATATAAAAATACTTAGTATAATTCTGAAGGCACACAACTTAAATTGCACCAAAAAAAACTCCGCTTTGAAAGATATTGTGCAATTTTGGAAAAAATTTTTGTATTTGTAGTCAAGTCTTTAGAAAATTCATGTACTTAGAACACTATTGCCTTAGAAAAGTATTAGTACTTTTGAAACCATTATATTTTGAAAAATAGAAGTACTTTTGAAAGATATCATGCAATTTTTGAAAAATATAAGTACTTTTGAAGAGTATGCATATAAGTACTTTTAAACATAATAGACTTTGAAAAATATAAGTAATTTTTGAAGAGTATTAGACATTGAAACATATAATATTTTTGAAACATATTAGACTTTGAAAATATAATATTTTACTTGATTAGGTTTCTTTTTCAGTCTGACACAATCCTAGGAAACCTTGTTGACTACAAGGACATTTTCCTAAGTGTCCTGGAAATTCTCCAACCCAAGTAAATATTATTTCAAAAACAATTTCATAAGCCACAACAATAATATTATTTTGAAAGACTTATATTTTCAGCAAGGATTTTGAAGATATAGTTCATGAAAATATGTTATTAAATAATTGCCAAAAACATTTCAGAAATTCTTCTTTTAACTCAAACTCCCTCTAAATTTGACACATCCTAGGAGTCCTTGTAGATCATGAAGTGGACCTTCCTCTGTGTCTTTAGGGTTTATTAAAATTAAAAGAATAATTTTGAATAACCTTCTAAGTATGATAATTTTCAAGGAGATACATTTTTGAAAACATAACTTGAAGTGATAACACAGTTTTCAAAAAATATTTTGAAATGATGATAATTTTTCAAACAGAAAGTAGTATACGAAGGTTTTTGAATCAATTTATGAAAACCTTATCGAGATGATAATAAGATTTAGAACATAAGGTTTTTGAAAAAACATTTAAATTTTTTGAAAAGTATTAAAAGAAACTCCCCCTGTATCCGACACAGTCTGACTTTTATCTAAGTTTCTTAAGGGGTTTCAGTGTTGAGCAGGTTTGACTATGTTGACTAGGGTTGACTGTTTTGACCAAGTTTGACCAATCAATGACTAAAACAAAACAAGCCCTAGATTATATTTAAAACGAGTCTATTGAGATATTAAACATGAAATTTCAAAAAAACGTTAGAATTGAAAGAGTAGGGTACCGTAAACCGAAAAAATAGAGATAATTTTGAATAACTTTTGAAAACATTTTTTTTATTTAAAAGGATAGTGAATTATGCTTTTAGGTCCTAGATGTCTCACCCAGTTTTACGTGGTCAAGCATGTTAACCTTATGGGTTGTGTGAGACAAATATTTTAATTTTAAAAATAAATGATTGACAATAATTAAATTAAATTTTGAGAATAATTAATTAAGTTGAATTTGAGAATAATTAATTGAATTATTTTGAATTTGATTAAATTGATTTAATTAAGATTTAATAGAATTTAATTGATTTAATTGAATTTAGTTGATTTAATTAAGATTTAAATGAATTTAATTGATTTAATTAAGATTTAATTGAATTTAATTGATTTAATTAAGATTTAATTTAATTGATTTAATTATGATTTAATTGAATTTAATTGATTTAATTAAGATTTAATTGAATTTAATTGATTTAATTAAGATTTAATTTAATTGATTTAATTAAGATTTAATTGAATTTAATTGATTTAATTAAGATTTAATTGATTTAGTTGGTTGGGTTGGACTCAACTTTTAGGTCCTAAGCATCTCACCCATTTCTAAGTGACAAAACAGGATATTCTTAACTGTTTTGTGAGATGCATTAATTTTATCTTTGATGTTAATACTATGATTTAATTGAAGCTTGTGCTAGATTCGAGTTTAACAAATAATAATTTAAAAGTGAGTTTCGATAATTGGCTTCCAGGTCTTGGCGAGGCACAGAGGCCTTCTTTGGCCGTAGCCTTATTGGATCAACAACCCTTTCCTAGACAAAGCCTTTTAAAGAAAGATCATTTTCAAATCCTTGTTTGAGACGCTCTGGTCTAACTAGCTTAGGATTCGGAGAGGTAGCTTCGGCTAGTTCCACCGGACTAAAAAGACCAAATAAGGTACTCCTTACCCTACTTGATTCCTTAGTCAGGCTTCCTTAACGTACTATCATCAAACCTTGTCCTAATACTAGGTTGTTCAAGTTTCAATTAATCAGGTTAGTCCTTAAACTAACCAATCCTAATTTTAAGCAAAAATAAAATAAACATAAAATAAAATAAACATACAATTAAAGCAAAAAAATGATCTAAGTTACATCATAATCATAATAATATTCTGGATTACCAAAAATAGCAATATTATGAATTAAATTTTCTAACACATTAGCCTTAACTAATTTATAAGATTCAATCATATTATTCATGGTAAATAATGGATTTTCAAATACTGTAAATTTACCTTTCCTGATCGTTTGTCCAGTACTCTTGTAATGATCACGAGCTAATCGGACCATATTGGGTCGATCTCCCTCATTGTCTTCTGATTCCGAGTCTGAGTCAGACTCGGGTACCGGTTGAAGCTTCTTCTTTGGAGTTTTCCCTGCAATTGAAATTATACCTTCCTCGACCATTATAGTATCAGTCTGATTATTTAATTGTAATTCTGGAACAAATTCAAAATTGGTTATCATTTTTGTCTCAATCACTTTGCCTTCTAACTCTGGCTCGAATTCGCAATCAAGTATCGAGTCTATCTCATCTTTTGATCCGAAGTCAACTTTGAAGTCGGGTGCTGATTCTTCAATATCGGAGCTCTCTTCGTGTAGATTAATTAACTTTTCCCACATCACCTTGGCACAGTTGAAGGATCCGACCCGCTTCAATTCTTCATTGGTTAGGCCACATTGTAGGATTGCAGTTGCCCTTGCATCCGTCTCGATCTTCCTCAGTGTTGGTTCATCCAGTTTGTCCCAAGTGATCGATGTTCCTTCTTCTGTGGGGAATGTGAACCCCGTTTGGATTATCAACCATAAATCCAGATTAGCCTTCAGGTGGGATTCCATTAGATTTCTCCAGGAGTTGAAATTTTCGCCAGAGAAGAGCGGTGGACGGGTACTGTTCCATTCTTGGTTGGCCATTTAGTTTATACCTTGTACACAAAAAACACAAAAAAAATGTATCAAGACTTGGTCTTGGATTAGTGGTGCGGGAGAAGGGAAAATATAGCCTAAAAAAATATTGCACGAATTTCGAGGCGGAATAATAATAAAATAATAAAAATAATTTATGATAAAATTTTGAAAATATTAATTTTGTCAATTCTGATTAATGATGAAAAATTAAAAATTTAATGAAAAAAAATTGCTCGAATTAAGGTAGCACGAATTTCGAAGAAAATATTAAAATAAAAAAAAGTTTATGATAAATTTTCAAAAATTGTTCGTTTTATCAATTTTGACTTGTAGTGAAAAAATGAGAATTCAAAATTGAAAAAGGCGTAAGAATATTTTAAATACACCTACAGATATTATTTATTTGAAAAATAAAAGGCGAGACTGATCGAGTGGTGTAGATTAACAAAAAGAAAAGAAATAAAATAAAAAATTTCGTAAATCCGAAAAACTCTCAAATTGGTGGTTGCACCAAATTTGAGCTTCCCCGCTCTGATACTACTTGTTGGATCGAGAGAACCGATAGAGGAGGGCTGAATATCGGAAAACGTTCGGATTTGAGATAGAGAATTTGCACAGCGGAAGATAAAAAATAAAACACGCAGACATAATGATTTTTACTTGGTTCGGAGCCTAGGTCGACTCCTACTCCAAGGCCCACGATCGTTGATCGTTTACTTTGGGCAATTCTATATGAGGCGCAAAAGCAGTTTACAAAGATTGATTACAGGAATAAGTGTAGTAAATTAAAAATCACTCTTCTTTACCGACGTCCGGAGTAGATTGACTTTTTTCAGAGCAGCAGGACGTCGTCGGCTCAAGTTGGGAGGTTTCCGGAGCAAGGCGCGAGAGCAGAAGAGCGTTGAAGCGTTGAATCAAGTGATGCCTTGAAGCCTAGGGTCGAGGGCCCTTTATATAGCCCTGGGGGCGCCCGGATCGTCGGGGACGCCCCCCCACGTGTCACTCAATCCGTCTCGGTCTCGGTCAGCTTCTGATCCCTTTACATTCGGGATCAGCTTTGACCGGGGCGCCCGGAGCGCTCGGGGCGCCCGGAGCGCTCGGGGCGCTCGGATTGACCGGGTCAAACATTCATCCGTTGGCTTCGAGGGGAGCTGCTTCGGTGGTTTGCTATTGGGGGCGCCCGGGACGCTGGGGGCGCCCGGGAGCACGGGGGTGCCCCGCCCAGCAGCTGTTCGAAGCCTTCCTTACTTACATTGTTTTGTATGCACCTTGGGGGTGCCCGGGACACTCCGGGCGCCCTACTCAGCCACTGCCTCACTCCTTTGAGGCTCTCTGAGCTGCAGACACTCGTTCCTTTGGTCCTGCATCCAGGGTTAGTCCAAAACAACATAAAATAATAATGTGTTAGTTTATACAACCTTAGCTGTCTTGGTTCTGACTTTGGGTCTCCAAAATGGAACCCTAGGTCGAACCGATGCCTACTGTTCCCTCGACGGGGAACGCGTCCTCACCTACTCCTCTTGGGAGAATGTACCTGATGCCAACCGCTCCTATGGTTGAACTTTTGCCTAGCGGTGCTTCGCCAGGTCTTGAGTACCAAGCTGCCCTTCGCCTGGTGCCTAGCAGTCCTTCGCTAGAGCTTTGTATCCTGGCATTCCTTTGCTAGGTGCCTAGTATTCCTTCGCTAGGGCTTTGTACCCTGGCATTCCTTCGCCAGTGCCTAGCAGTCCTTCGCTAGGGCTTTGTACCCTGGACACTTGAGTAACATCATTAGATCACCAATAACACTTAACTTTGAATCCTTTGCCAATATCAAAACAAGGTTTGATATGGTGCTTCCTGCACCAACAAGTACCAGACCTGCGCCAACCCCGTATTGCTTCTGGTAGTCTTGTGTCAGGGAGTGGTTGCTCTATATGCTGGGGCCGACTAAGGGCCTAGAAGGAAAGTGCTGACTGAGGGCACTGATTGATGAGGCCGATTGAGGGCACTGACTGATGAGGCCGACTGAGGGGCCTAGAAGGAAGGTGTCGACTGAGGGCACTGATTGATGAGGCCGATGGAGGGGGTCGACTCAGGGCCTTCGGTGATGTACCGGGTAAAACTTCCTCGGGCTCGGGCTTACCCCAGGAGTGTGGGTCGCCACGCGTCGGCTGGGAGCCAAACCGAGAGAGGTGCGGGAGCATGCCCACAAGAGAGTCTGGCCGCTCGGTCAGACCGATTCTGAGGAGCGTGGGTCGCCACGCGCCTGATCGGGGCTACTGAGCCGAGTGGTATGTGAGCGTATAGCTGCGCGTGTCTTCAAGAGGCTTTGAGTTTGAGCTTCCCCCGACCCGGGAGAATTGAGATTTGGTGGTACTGCAAGCGAGTCCTCTTGAACTCGGGGTCCTTTTGGGGGCTCTGAACCCCTTAGTCTCGATGATGACCGGAGCTTATCCCTTCGTGTTCCCGAGGGAGCTAGGCCAGGCCGCCTGTACGGGCCTTACATCCCATGGGCTCCCGAAGCCCACATATCTATCTTCTGCTGACGAGGCGCCAGGCTGTCGGGCCAGGCTACACGCAAGCTGGCCCGAGATCAAAACATAACATAAATAATTAATTAAGGAAAGAGGTATCAGAATGTACTTAATTTATAATATGAGTGATTGTTAATCTAAAGCAAATGAAAAGCTCAACTTCAGAATATCTTCTTGTGGCGGTGAAGCCTCTTACGGATTCTAAACTTAGAGAATACTAGAGAAATGAATACAGAAGTTGTTTACAACTTAAATGATGAATTACTCTAAGTTAAGGGGCCTATTTATAGCTCCTGAAAAATCTTATCGACGTGTTGACATGACATATCACGGACGCTCGAGTGTTATACGGGCACCTGTTAATGGTCAACGCCTATTCACATCGTAAACGGCTAGTTGGCGATAGGCTCAAGGTCGGGCGCCCGAGTCAGTATAGGCGCCCATATACACGGGCGTCTGAGTTGACTCGAGCGCTTGTATTGTCGGGCACCCGAGTTGAATCGAGCACTTGAGTTGGGATGGCTCTAGTCAACTTTGGTTGACCAGTCTTCTAGTGTTTGGGTGATTTCTGGCCATCCAAAGTTGGACTCACCTCAGGCGCTTGTATTGTTGGGCGCTCGAGTTAAATCGAGCACTTGAGTTGGGCTGGCTCTGGTCAACCTTTGATTGACCAGTCTTCTAGTGCTTTTAGGTGATTTCTGGCAATCCAGAATTGGACTCACCTGAACCCATTTCGGGCTTTCTCCTTGAACGGAGTTCCTCCCCAGCTTCTCATCCCTCGGACATCACGTACGCCTTTCTCGTCCACCAGTGCACTTTTTCACAGACCTTGTGTCCCTTAGATGCACTGAGCCCATAGACTTCCTTCCCGTGCCTTCTTTCTCGTCCGTTGCATTTTTCGCTCGACTTTCTGCGCTCCTAAGCTCCTGCACACTGAGACATAGAGATCAAAACAAACAAAACTTAACTTGACTCGGTTGACCATATCAAAATTATCTCGGGGTACTTTCAATCTCTCTCTTTTGATGTGCATCAACCTAAGTTAAGTTAGGGGAAAAACATAAACAGTAAAAGAAAACAAGTAATAATATTTTTGCAATAACATATAAAATATATTGCAATTAAAATATCCCCTTAACTTAATTTCTTTTTCTCCCCCTTATCACATCTAAAAAAAATTGTTAAGAGAGAAAAACTTTTAACTTAAAAGATTCATTTTTAAAAAAAACTATTTTAAAGGAATTTCAACATTAAAAACTCAATTTTTGAAAAATAATCATACAAAATTTTGGGGATACATCAAAATACTAAATCTAGTTGCATGAGAATTTTTAAGTCAGAATATGTTTTCGTTGATTGTGGAAAAATAATTTTAAAAAAATTTAATTTTTTAAAATTTGATTTCAAGGTATTTTTAAATTAAAATTTTGATTTTCGATTAAAAATTTGTAAAAATTTATATACTTATAGAAAAATCTTCAAAATTTTTTTTCAAGGTGGAAAAATTGGCATATTCATCTTTGTTAAAAATTTCAAAATAAAGTAAATTTTTAAGTATAAAAAAATAATTTTTATGTAGGAATTGATAATTCTTGAAAAGATAATTCTCAAAATTAGATATTGATTTTGAAAAATCTAAAAATTTTTACAACGTTCAACATGTAAAGTACATATTCTGAAAAATTAGATTTTCAAAAAATAATAAATATATATATATATATATATATATATTTAAATTAAAGATATGATTTTCTAATAAAAATTTGAAAAAGCATTTATGCAAGAAAAAAATCAACAAATTCTTTGTGGATTGATACGAATGAAGTCTATCTCAGAACAATCTAAAAATAAATTTACTACAAATAATAAATTTTTAAAGAATGATTTTTTTGCAAAAATTAAATATTCATAAAGAGAAAAATTCCAAAAATGACAAATAGAAACGTCAATTAAAAATTCAGACACAAACATTATTAGCAAAAAAAAAAATCTAACAGTTCAGTACAGATTTAGCGATCCAAAATATGTTTCTACTAATAGGATTTATCAAATATTTTGAAGGAATGTAATTTCTTAAAATTTTAGCAATTTGGCCCTTATGATTTATTATATACCAATTTAGATTTTCATAAAAATTTCTATAATTTAAATTTTGAAAATTATTTGAATATGCAAATTTCTTTTCTAAGGTCTCTATCTGTTCTTTTAATTTTGAATTTTTAGCATTAATTTTGTCAAATAATTCTAGTGGGCATGCATTGGATAAATTCAATTTCAATTCTATATTTTTCTTTTTCAAATTCATGTACTTGATTCGTAACTTACATAAGGGCCTACTTAGCATTTCGATGACATCATATAAATGATCAAGAGGGAGATTGCATACCTCATTTACCGTGTCAGATTCGCAATCTGACGCTCCCCCTTCATCGATGCTCTTGATACTCATTTTGGATGAGCTTTTATTGTCCTCTCCTTGGTAACTTGCCAATAACGCAAGACTGACATACTCTTATATGTTGGATTCCGAGGATGAAGGTTCGCTCCATGCCAACTTTAGGTTCTTTAGCTTATTTCGACCAGGCTTCTTTTATTTGTCTTTCTTTTTCAGTTTCAGACAGTTGTCCTTTACGTGTCCTTCCTCTTGACAATTGTAGCAACAAATCTTCCATTTGTTTCTCAGTATTTTTGTTGCCTGCGACTTATTAAACTTATTAGTTTTAAGGAACATTGAAAATTTCCTTACCATGTACACTTTTCCATCGTCGTCGAGCGATATGTCTGAATCTGATCCGTCCTTTTGGGCTTCCACATCTTTTTGGGCCTTCAATGATAAGTTTTTGCTTGGGCTTTCTTTTCTTTATCCTGCACATCTAAACTCGTGAAGTTCAAAAGTTGAAAACAAATCTTCTAACATACTTACCTCGAGGTCTTTCGAAATGTAGAATGAATCTACAATCGAAGGCCAATGCTACGTCCTTGGGAATGAGTTCAGTGCATATTTGATTGTGTCACGGTTTGAGACTGATTTTCCAAGGTTGATGAGTCCGATTATCAACTCCTTGGTTCGTGCATGCAGCTATGCTACCATTTCTCCAGTGCCCATTTGGAGATTTGTTAGTTGATTCTGGAGAAGATCTCATCGTGCTAGTTTTGCTTCTAACGTCTCTTCGTGCAGTTCTAAGAACTTCTCCCAAAGTTCTTTTGCCAATTTGTAGGTGCCGATTCGATTAACTTCTTGTAGTGGCAAGACGTTTAACAAATGAAATTCTCATTTATCATTGGCCACAAAGTCTGCTTCTCCTTTTTGGTCCATAGGAGTTTTTTCATTTCTTTTCCGTCGTTATCTTTTGGAATTACAAAACCAAATTTGATTATTAATAAAATGTCGAAGTTGGTTTTAAAGAATACCGCCATTTTGCGCTTCCAAATGTGAACTCCCCCTCGAACTTAGGTGGGTAGATGTTTGATCCGATCATATGTGTTGCTTTAGTTGGCGATTAGTTCTTTTAAAGCATCCTTGCTCTTATACCACTTGTAGGACCCATGTAGGCCAGCTAGAGAGGGAGGGGGGGGATAAATAGCCCTGAAAAAAAGCAAACCAATCTTTTATCATTCTTAACAAAGATAGAGATTAGATAAGGACATAACTAAACAAACATAACATAAATAATTAACTAAGGAAAGAGGTACTAGAATGTACTGGATTTGTAATCTGGGTTATTATTAATCCAAGGCAAATGAAAAGCTCTAACTCCAGAATATCTCTTTGTAGGCGGAGAAGCCTCTTATAGATTCTAAATTCAGAGAAGACTAGAGATGAATATAGAAGTTATTTATAGCTTGAATGATGAATTACTTTGAGTTAAGAGACCTATTTATAACCCTTGAAAAATCTTATCGACATGCTGACGTGGCATATCACGAGCGTGTTGGTTTCGGTTATGCATGGGAATCCTCTCCATGTTCCCAGATTAAAATTTTATTAATTAAAACTAATCCGGATGGAGATGAATTACCCAAGCAACCGTTTCATCATCGTACTAATCAACTTGAATGATCACTTGAACAAACGTGTTGTTCAAGCAATCTAACTCGTCTAGTCGATTAGCCGCGGAATAGACGATGAATTGATCGCCGGTTTTTGTGTTTATCTTCAGGGTCCATGTTAATTAACAACATACAATATTAAGATAAGCAAGAAGGAACCAAAACAAGAAATATACCTCTTGTTTATCTCTCGATCATCTATTGTATGACCTAACCTCTTCTTGGACATCATGTGGGCGACGATCTTCCAAGAAACGAAGTCACCAAGGCACCTTCTTCTCCTCTTTGACTTGCGCCAAAACCCTAAGGGTCTCCTTCTTCTTCCTTTGTTGCCGCCGGAACCCTAGAAGGAGCCTCTCCTTCTTTGCGCCGTCCACCAAGGAAAGAAGAGAGGAGAAGAAGAAGATGAAGAAGAAGATGAAGGATCTCTTCTTCACAAGAACCCTAGCCGATCACCTTCCTCCTTTTACTCTTGTTGAACCGCCGACACCCTATCCTTCTTCAAGGATGCGTCGGCCACCCTCCTCCACTTGAAGCTTGCGCACACCCACAAGGAGAAGAGAGAAAGGCTCCCTTCTCCTCTCTTGACTTAGGCGCACACCAACAAGATGGAGTAGAGAGGAAGAAAAGGGTGTCTCCCCTTGCTCGGTTGCCGCCGGCCAAAGGAGAGCAACTCCTTGGCTTGTTGCCGTCGTAGCCCTAGGAGACAGAGAGAGAGAGGAGGAGAGGAGATTAGGGCTACATTGGATGCCTTGGTCTCATGACTCATGAGGTATATATAGGCTAAAATAGGGACCATAAGGAGGAGTTGGGTCTTGGCCTCCTAATGGATCAAAGTCCGATCTATTAATGATAATCTAATCCACTAAAGGATTATCATTGAACTACCTCACCAACCCCCATAATTAAATATGGGCTCCATCATATTATGTGTACAAATTCTCCCCGTATTTAAGATCACGAATGCCTATTAATTAATTAAATTACTGACAATTTAATTAATTAATATCTAACTCCATGAGTAGTACCACTCAACCTTATTATCATGTCAGACCAAGTCCATTTGCAGGATTTAACATAATGAGCTTTATGAGAACTTCAAGGGGGCATCATCATCCTAACGCATTAGGACACAGTTTTCTTCTATAATCAACGACACACCATGTAAATAATATTATTTTCCAATTTACCAGGCCTATTGATTTAACAAATAAATCTCGCCCACTTGTAAATCAAAGAAATAGATATTAAGTACATGTGCCCATTATTATATCGGGATTAAGAGCATGTACACTATAATATCTGAGGTCTAATTCAATTATATAGTCAATATAAATTGAACTACCTCTATATCGGTCCTGCTCAATACACACAAAGTGTACTAGAGTAATTCTATGGTCAAGATAGACCAATTCCAAATTACACTACAACCATGCCAATGGTTTATCCAAAACCATCTCGGTTGTGAGCATTTACTTATACTCTACAAGGAACTAATAACATGATCTTTTGTGTGGCACCACACACACCATGTTATCTACAATGTAAAGTATCAAACAATATACACACATATACTAAATATAAAATGCAAACAATGATCATGTGATTCTCATTCCAAAATGTAGATGTTCATACAAAAGCTAAACTTTTAGTATACATCCTAACAGAGCGCTTATTAATGGTCAACGCCTATTCACGTCGCAAACGGCTAGTTGGTGATAAGCTCAAGGTCGGGCACCTGAGTCAGTATTAGCGCCCGTATACACGGGCACCCAAGTTGACTCGGGCGACTATCTTGCTAGGCACTTGAGTTGAATCGGGCGCCTGAGTTGGACTAGTTCTAGTCAA
This sequence comes from Boesenbergia rotunda, assembly GCA_024364735.1. Lineage (NCBI taxonomy): Eukaryota > Viridiplantae > Streptophyta > Magnoliopsida > Zingiberales > Zingiberaceae > Boesenbergia > Boesenbergia rotunda. The sequence continues at coordinate 64,833 of JAGFNQ010000365.1, read as the reverse complement.
TTTTGGTTAACCAGTCTTTTGACGCTTCTAGGTGATTTCTGACCATCCAATGTTGGGCTCACCCAAACTCGTCTCCGTTCCTCTCCTCGAATAGACTTCCTCCCCGATTTCTCGTCCCTCAGATGTTGTGTATGCCCTTCTCGTCCACCAATGTACTCTTTCATAGACCTTGCGTCCCTCGGATGGATCAAGCCTGTCTGCTCCCTTCAAGTGTCATTCTTCTTGTCCATTGCGTCTTTTGCTCAACTTCCTGCGCTCTTAAGCTCCTACACACTTAGATATAGGGATCAAAACAAACAGGACCTAATTTGACTCGATTGATCACATCAAAACTATTCTGGGGTACTTATACATAAGACCCTAAATCCTAAACCTTAAGACCCTACATTCTAAATCCTAACCCTAAAATCCAAAAATCTTAAATCCTAAATCCTAAATCCTGGACCCTACCATCTTAAACCTAAACCCCTTATTAGAGCATCCATATCAGATTTTCTAAACTAAGATTTTATCATAAATTTTACATTTTAAAAAACCATTATATTATCTATCTTACTCATTCTCTAAATTTGGATTTTATAAATAGTGTTTCTTTAAATTTTAAGAATGAAATCCATTCCCTAAACATTAAAATATTATTCTCTCTAATTCTCACTTTCCACTTCCAAGTTTGCAAATAATAAAAAAAATAAAAATATGGTAAATTTAGTGAAGCTGATGTATTGTATAGTGGAAAGTGGATATCCAAATTTAATAAAAAAAGTTGTTCTATCCTAAATGTTAAATTTTGGATAGAGAATCAGACGTGGATGCTCACCCTAAAACCTAAAATACTAAAACTTAAACCCTTAAACTTAAAACCCTAAAATTCTAAATCCTAAATCCTAAATCCTAAAACCTTAAATACTAAATTCTATAATCTTAAATCCTATACCATAAACCTTAAATTTTAAAGTCATTTTTTAATAAAATTTTTTTTATTATTAATTTTTTTAATAAAATTATAATTAAAGAAGTCCTTTTCATTATAAGTGTTGAAAATTTTTATTAAGATTTTGAGTTTTCATACCATCTTCATCCACATGTGAGTTCTTAAGTGAAACTCAAATTGTATTGATAGGGCCTAATCGGCGTTAACTCCTAGCCCATGAACACCACTAGTGATCATGTTATAAATAGGATGGTCTCAAGTCTCAGGACTATACTTTGTTAATAAATACATGAGATAATAATTATAATAATCATAGAGTCAAAATCTAATAGGGGATTTCATCATCTACATAGACCCTCGTCCATGCACTTACCAGTTTGAACTTCTACTATATTTTTTCTCAATGACATGGAAGAATCATTAGAGGATGAAGAATGAAATTCGCCAAAACTAGAACCGTAGGACTCAATTCTTAAATATCTATGAAATTGAGAAAGCGTCTTACTGTAATACTATTATCCCGGAGTATAATTATATTACTTATGATGTGTGTCTAGTATGCATGAAGAATAAAATTCAAGTAGTTGATGATCAATAGAATATTTTGTCATTTACTTATCAAATAAAGACCAATGAGTAGAGATCAATCGGATATTTAGCAAAAGAAAATTCTTATATTGATGTTGACACATATAAAAATCTTATAGAAGTTGATAGAGAAGGAAGATCTAGAGGTAAGATATCTTAGCAAATGAAAAGTCTTGTTTAGACATCAGATAGTTCTTTTACTTAGGTGAAGATTTGATAGAGAAATTAGTATCTCAAAGTCAAAATCAAAGATTTAGTCAATTGATGATCATATTGAATCAACCAATATGATTAGTTGACTAGGAACTTCATTGTGAAGGAAGAAAAAAAAAGAGATAGGAATTGAAGCAAGAAATTTAAGGGAAAAGAGAAAATTATGAAGTAAATTGAATTTCTATGTATTGGATTTCTTATTTTTACAACTCTCATTTCAAACGTAACACTTTATCCATATTTATACATTTTTGAAGGACATGAAAATCAACTAGACATTAAGAACATTAAATGCATTAACTAATAAGATTCATGAATCCATGAAGAATTTCAATGAATCCATGAAGAGGTACTTGAGATGAAATTGAACTTTGCTTCTTGTGGAAGTAGAAGTAGAAGAGACATTTGAAATCAATTTATAATTTGATTCTTAAATTTGATCTCAACAATACCTCCCGTAAACCAAATATGCTTCTTACTCCTAGAACTTCAAGATTCTGGAAAAATATAGATCCTCAAAGTGGCTTAATAAAAATATTAGCAAGTTGTTCATTGCTAGGACACTATTCTAGGTTGATTTCACCTTTATTAACAAGTTCTCTTAGACATGAAATCGCAAGCGGATGCTTTATTCTTTCATGCAGTACTACGTTCTTTGAGATAGAAATTATAGAATTGTTACCATAATATAATATTGTTGAATCTTTTTGCTTGCATTTTAAATTTTCAAGAACTTCTCTTAACCATTAAGTTTGTCATCTTGCTTAAAAGTTGCTATATATTCTGTCTTGGTAGTTAAAAGTACCACAATTGATTACTTCTTTGAACACCAACAAATTGCTCCACTTCCAAGGTTGAAAATATAGCCAAAGGTACTTCGAGAATCATCAATACTTCCTCTAAGATCGCTATCTGTATAACCAACAAGTTTGATGTGAGGGTGATCGAAGGTCGGCAAGAGGGGGGTGAATTGCCCCCTGAAAAAGAAAACTCAATCTTTTGTTTTGACTTAACAAAGATGTAAGTTAGAACACAAATAACATAAATAAATTAAGCAAACTATAAATAAAGAGGCAACCGGATTTACTTGGTTTGCAACCGGGGAGGTTGCTAACCCAAGGCTAAATATGACTCAATTCTCCTGAATATAACTCCTTCGGGCGGAGAAGCCTCTTACACGTGGAAAGCTCAGAAAAAGAAAGAAAAATTACACTAAACTTGTTTGCTAATGCTTGGAATGCATTGGATGATTGAAACTGAGCTCCAGGGGTCTATTTATAGCCCTGGTAGGATTTATCCGTTTGTTGGCGTGGCACTTGTAGGGCGCCCGAGAGCTCTTGGGCACCTGACACGTGGCCTGACGCTTATCCAGAAAGTAACATTCACAAATGGCTAGAATTAGCCTCTCGGGTGCCTGATAGCACAGGGGTGCCCGAGTGCTCGGGCGCCTAGTGATCGGGCACCCGACAGCCCAGGCACCCATGTGCTCACGGGCGCCCGATAGTGGCTGTTTTGGTCAGCAACCGCTGTCCATTCTCTAACTTGTCTTCTAGTCTTCTTGGGGGATTTCTGGCTAACCAGAATTAGGCTCACTTGAACCCGATTCCGGCCTTTCGCCCCTCGAGCGTCCTTCCTCCCAGCTTCTCGTCCCTCAGACGTCGCGCACGTCCTTCTCGCTCCACCAGCCTACTCTTCCGCAGAGCTCCGCATCCCTTGGATGCACCGAGCCCGTTGGCTCTCTTTCCGTATCATCCTTCTCGACCGCTGCGTCTTCCGCTCGATTTCCTGAGCTCCTAAGTTCCTGTAAACTTAGACATAGGGATTAAACACACTAGGATCTTAAATCAGTTGATCACATCAAAATCAACCTGGGATACTTATAATCTCTCCCTTTTTGATGTGCATCAACCCGAGTTATGTTAGGGTAAACAAATATAAAAAAAACATGAATAAATCTATAACAGTGTAAGCATTAAGAGAAATGAAATTAGAGCCTACCCCTTAACTTAATCACTAATTCTCCCCTTTTGATCATATCAAAAATTGAAAATGTTTAAGGGAAAATATTTTTAACATATTTTTTTTAAAGAATTAACTTTAGATAAGTTTTCTAAAATCATAATAAATTCAATTAATTTTTTTTAAAAAATTAAAAATATAGATAGGACACTGTTTAAAAAAGTAACTTTCCTACAAGTAGTTATCCAAAAATGAAGCATTAATTACAAAATTAATTTGCAAAAAAATCAACAGTTTAAAATATATTTAGGAACCCAAAATAAATTTTTACCAAAAGGATTTATTAAAAATTTAGATAGAACATCTGATTTGGAAATTTTTATAATTTGTCTCCTATAAAATCTGTAATACCAATTAAGTTTTCCATGATATTTAAATTTTGAATTTCTTGAACATGAATAGTTATTTTTTAAATTTTCAATTTGAATCTGCAAATTTTCATTTTCAAACTTTATTTTATCATTTATTTCTAAAGTAGAGACTAATTTTTTTCTTTAAATCTATATTTTTGGTTTTTAATTTACACAGGGATTTCATCATTTTTTTAATTCCAAAATATAACTGAACAAGAGGTAGAAAATATACCTCACTTACCATATTCATTTTGAAGTCCGAAGTTCCCCCTTCATTGCTGTTGTTCTCTGAGGTGGCTCCCCATTCATTGATCCTCTCATCTTCATAGTATGAAGCCATCAGAGCAAGTCCAGTGTGTTCCTCGAGTGAGTCTTCCGATGAAGATTCGTCCCAAGTCATCTTTAGATTGTGTGATTTTGTCTTTTGTATCCCTTTTCCTTTGTTCTTCACTTTGGGACAGTTTTCCTTCACGCGTCCTTCTTCGTTGCAGTTGTAACATCTAATCTTTCTTTACTTCTTACCCTGCATCTTATTAAATTTTTTAGTTTTGAAATACTTGGACAACTTCCTTACCATATATGTTGCGTTCTCATCATTTTCTGAAGAATACTCTTCATGTTGGATTCTTCTGGTGCCTAGAGCCATGTTGTCCGATTTCCTTTTTCCTGCACATCTGGATTCGTGAAGTTCTAAAGTAGAAAAAAGTTCCTCTAAGGTACTTATCTCAAGGTCCTTAAAGATGTAGTAGGCGTCGATTATTGAGATCCAGTTAGGGGTTCTCGGGAAGGCATTCAATGCGTACCTTTATGCATTCCGATTGCTTACCGATTCTCCGAGATTGTTGAGTTCTGTCATCAGCTCCTTCAGCTTAGCGTGAAGTTGTGCTACTGACTCTCCTTCTTCCAGTCGAAGGTTACTGAGCTGATTCCGAAGCAGATCTCTTTTTGCTAATTTGGCTTCGGAGGTACCTTCATGGAGTTCAAGAAACTTTTCCCAAAGTTCCTTCGCCGATCAGTAGTTTCTAACTCGGTTGACTTCTTGTGCAAGGAGCACGGTCAGTAGATAGTATTCTGCTTTTTCGTTCGCCACAAAGTTAGCTTGTTCCTTCTTAGTCCACTGACTTTCATCTTTAGGTTTGTTGTCAGCATCCTTCAGAGCTACAAAACCATTTTTTATTATTAAAATTAAATTGAAATCAGTTTTGAAAAAAACCTGCATTTTGAGCTTCCAACTCGCGAACTCCCCCTCGAACTTTGGCGAGTAGATGACTGGTCCGACCATTTTGTTGTTGCTTCAGATGACGGTTAGTCCTTCTAGAATGTCCTTGCTCTGATACTAATTGAGGGTGATCGAAGGTCAGCAAGAGGGGGTGAATTGCCCCTGAAAAAGAAAACTCAATCTTTTATTTTGACTTAACAAAGATGTAAGTTAGAACACAAATAACATAAACAAATTAAGCAAACTATAAATAAAGAAGCAACCGGATTTCCTTGGTTTGCAATCGGGGAGGTTGCTAATCTAAGGCTGAATATGACTCGATTCTCCTAAATATAAATCCTTCAGATGGAGAAGCCTCTTACACGTGGAAATCTCAGAAAAAGAAAGAAGAATTACACTAAACTTGTTTGCTAATACTTGGAATGCATTGGATGATTGAAATTAAGCTCCGGGGGTGTATTTATAGCCCCGGTAGGATTTATCCGTTTGCTGAGATGACACTTGTAGGGCGCCTGAGAGCTCTTGGGCATTTGACACGTGGCCTGACGCTTATCCAGAAAGCAACATTCGCAAATGACTAGAATTAGCCTCTCGGGCGACTGATAGCACAGGAGCGCCCGAGTGCTCGGGCGCCCGACAGCCCAGGCGCTCGTGTGCTCACGGGCACCTAACAGTGGCTGTTTTGGTCAGCAACCGCCAACCATTCTCCAGCCTGTCTTCTGGTCTTCTTGGGTGATTTCTGGCTAACTGGAATTAGGCTCACCTGAACCCGACTCCGGCCTTTCACTCCTCAAGCGTCCTTCCACCTGGCTTCTCATCCCTCGGACGCCGCACGCGTCCTTCTCGCTCCACCGACATACTCTTCCATAGAGCTCCGCGTCTCTCGGATGCACCGAGCCCGTCGGCTCCCTTTCTATGCCATCCTTTTCGACCGCTGCGTCTTCCGCTTGACTTCCTACGCTCCTAAGTTCCTATACACTTAGACACAGGGATTAAACACACCAGGGCCTAACTTAAATCAGTTGATCACATCAAAACTAACCTGGGGTACTTACATGATGTTCACATGTACTTTATAGAAAATGTCATAATTAGTGGCTCCTTTAATATATCAAAGAACCTTTTTTTTAAGCTTCTCAATAGTTCGAATAAGGTTTTTCCATAAATATGCTAATCAATGTTACTATGAAAATGATATCAAGTCTAGTGGCAGTTGTTAGTATATTATAAAATAAATTATTTATGTAATGGTAGAATTAGTTTAGGGTAGAATTAGTCTTTTAATTTGTTATTACTTATCTATTTATATCTCCTTTTCTTTGAAAATCCTAAGTTTCAATTAATACAATTATTTAGTTATAGTTTGTTCGCTTCTTTCTCTTGTCTTTTCCTCCTTCTCTTTGCATCGTCTTTTAGATTATATTTGCATTTATTCATAGTATTAGTGCAAGGTCTTGCCATGCCGAAAAGTTTGAATTTGGAAGGATTTCAACGTCATCACCGTGATTTGTGATTTTCAGATATCTAAAGGTTGATAATTGTGAGGCTTCTTCAGTGATTTTCTATATCGTGGTTCATTTGTTAAAAAAATATTGACACACTGCATCCATAGAAAAATGATATTTTCTTGTGTTTTAACCATTAGATCGTATTGAAACTTTGAGGGAACGTTCTGTTGGGATCGATGGCACGGCTAGAGGGGTGGTGAATAGCTTGGTCACCCCAATTCGCAATTCTCTCTACAATGTTAGCACAAGCAAAAGCTTAAAAATTAAAACAAACAATGCTAACATGTTACCGGTTTACGTGGTTCGGAGATTTCTTGCTCCTACTCGGGAACCCTTGATCCTTCGGTGGATCACGCCCCAGCAATCTTCAGCTAAGTCTTTCTCCTTCTTGATGGAGAACAACCTCTCACAATCCTTTTTCCTCCTTGCAAGATGGAGCTAGGGTTTGGGGAGGAAGATGAGCACTTGGAGCTTGAGCACTTGAACACTAGAGAGAAGATCTTACAATGAAGAGCTAACCTTCTCCAAGTCTTAAGCTCCCACTTAAATAGTGAAGAGAGTTATTAAACAAACAACCTAGCCCCGACATCAGTCGACTGCCCCCAGGGCCAGTCGACTGATCCCCAGTCAATGACTCTATTTTAAAGCAGACCAGTTGACTGGTGCCTGGACCAGTCGACTGCTATTTCTGTGAGTTTCCACTCTGCGCTAATAGTCGACCGCTTGCAGTCGACTGCCCAGCTTACAAGTGTTGATGCAATCTGACCCTGATTGTTGTTTTGGTGTTGACACCGATTTTAGTTTAGGTTAATGAGATGATTGAGATTAAGTCCTGGTCGGGGACTGGGCACGGAGTTGGTTGAAATCCTAGCTTGGAGAGCCAGGTCCTAGCCTGGAGGGCTAGGTTGGATGAAATCCTGGCTTGGAGGGCCAGGTCCTAGCCTGGAGGGCTAGGTTGGGTGAAACCCTGGCTTGGAGGGCCAGGTCCTAGCCTGGAGGGCTAGGTTGGATGAACCCTGGCTTGGAGGGCTAGGTCCTAGCCTGGAGGGCTAGGTTGGGTGAAACCCTGGCTTGGAGGGCCAGGTCCTAGCCTAGAGGGCTAGGTTGGATGAAACCCTGGCTTGGAGGGTCAGGTCCTAGCTTGGAGGGCTAGGTTAAAGTCCCGGTGAGTAAAACTGGGCACGGAGTCTTGGTCCGGGGGACTAAGAACGAGTCAGAGAAGGGTTGGAAGCTTGTTCTCGTGACTTAGAGGAGATTTGACCTTGCCTGGATCGGTCTGGTGACCGATCAGGGAAGTTGGCACGAAGTTCCCTCGTGGATCGGACTGGTGACCGATCCAGCTATGTCTGATCGGTCTGGTGACCGATTAGGGAGCATACAGTGAGTTTGGGAACCCTACTGATCAGCTCCTGATCGGTCTGGTGACCGATCAGGGAGCATACAGTGAGTTTGGAAGCCTACTGATCGGCTCCTGATCGGTCCGGTGACCGATCAGGGATACTATTCAGATCGTTCTGGTGAATGATCAATTGTCGTGAGGTTTTCACTATAACCGATCAGGCTGGAGCTTGATTGGTCGGAGAGTGGCCTGATCAGTCACTAGTCCGATCAGGCCACACCCTGATCGGTCTGGGGACCGATCAGGAGGTTTGGACTGCGAAGCTGGAAAGACTGGGATCGGTCTGGTGATCGATCACGAAGAAGTTGCGATTTCTAATTTCTCACTAGGGCCTGATCGGTCTGGACCCATCCTGATCGGTCTGGTGACCGATCAGGAGTCCCTCTGATCGGTCCGGAGACCGATCAGTAGCTGGCAGCTTTAATTCAAAAACGCTGTCAGAGTTCTGATTGCGATCTGTTTCTCTTCTAATCACCACTGATATGTTCTGATGTTTTGATCTTCTGTTGATTTGTTATTCTAATGAGCTGCTAAGTGTGCAGATGAATCAGGTTTACACAAGGAGAGTCAAACAGAGGCTTTTGCTACATCAGGTTTGGCAGGGATCCATCTCAGGTTGCAACAGATGCTGGAGCTGCTGACTGGGGCTCGTCTGAGGGAAGCTCAGGGAGTCCAGGAGAGCTCAGTGGTAGGTGGGCAGTTGCAGTTGAGCAGTTGGGAGCTGCAGAGAGGAGGCTGTGACCTGGTGATCAGTGGGAGAGGCTTAAGGGCTTGGTAGCGATGAAGCCTCAAGAGAACACTTGATCACTTCTCTGGTTCTTGCGACAAGCTGCTTCTCCATCTGTTGTGCATCACTCTGAAGCAGCTGAAGCTTTGAGCAACATTGCATACTTGAGCGCCTGGAAGAAGAAACAAGGAGCTTGGCGAGTCCGTCAGCAAGAAGACACGAAGAGGGAGTTCTTACGTGAGATCTGTGCTGAGTGGAGCTCAGTGAGGAGTTCACTTGTGTTCTCTCTGTCCTAAGTGCTCTGTAAGCTTCCTTTGTGGTTCTTGTGCTCATTTCCATTATTCTGTTGAACCCGCCGTGGAGAGGTTACTCCACCGAGAAGGAGGTTACATTTGATATCAGAATTTTCGGGGCTTGATCTGCCGACGATCAAGGGATCGCCCACCTCACGGGCACGCCAAGGAGTAGGGGCAAGTTATCCCCGAACCTTGTAAACCCTCCTTGTTAGCGTTTTTGGGTTGCTTTTCATTTCTGCAGTTCTACTCTATTTTGCATTTCTTCCGCTGTGCTACTAACCCTTGAAGTGCAGAAATCTGTTAAGTGAAAGCGATTTTTGTGTCTAGCTACATTGACCCCCCCTCTCTAGCCATCCAAGTTCCAACAAGTGGTATCAGAGCTTGGGGCTCTGTTCAAGCGGCTTAACATCCGAGAGCTATCAACAATGGCTTTGAGAGAAGGATTTAGCACCACTCGACCTCCCTTCTTCGATGGATCAGATTTTCAATATTGGAGGTCTTGCATGGAGTACTACCTCAAGACTGACATCGGAATGTGGTACTCAGTAAAGGAAGGCTTCACCCCTCCAAGAGACGCTGAGGGAAAAGAGTTAGAATCTTCACGGTGGTCGGCTGAGCAAACACGAAAAGGAGAAGCCATGCGAAGGCGGTGGTGACTTTGCAATATGGAATGAACAAAGACCAACTAATCAAGGTTGGTCCCTTTACAAGTGCAAAGGATTTGTGGAATAAACTCATCGAACTCCATGAGGGCACCCGAGATTCGAGAATAGCCAAGAGGGACTTGTTCCTCAACCAACTACAAAATCTTTCCATGAAGGAGAGTGAAACGGTAAGCGAACTTCATAGTAGATTCAAAGAGGTATTGAATGGTCTCCACTCCATTGACAAAAAGGTCGAGAACCGCGACCTTGTGAGGTATGTGTTAAAAGCTTTTCCAAGGAATACCTTGTGGTCATCCATGGTGGATGCCTACAAGGTTTCTAAGGATTTATCAATTGTAAAATTAGATGACTTATTTTGTGAAATGGAGCTACATGATATGGCTAACAAAGGCCCCAAGGAGAAGGGGATTGCCTTAGTTGCAGGGGAAAAGACCAACAAGAAGAAGGAGAAGAAGAAGGAGAAGGAGGTTTCTTCATCTTCATCCGAGTCCGAGTCCGAATCCGAGGAGGATGGCAGCGGGTCTTCTTCCTCTGAGATGGTCAATTTTGTGAGAAGAATGATGAGGATGAGCCGGCGCTTCAAGGGTAAAGGTAACCGTAGTGAAGTAAAAATTGATAAGTCTAATATTATTTGTTATGAGTGTAGCAAGAAAGGACACTTCAAGAAGGACTGCCCAAAGCTCAAGAAGAAGGAGGATAAATCCAAGAAGAAGAAGAAGGCCTTGAAGGCCACATGGGATGAATCATCCTCTAGTTCATCCGATGAAGAGAAGGAGGAGAAGAGTACACGGCATGTGGCACTCATGGCAATTGAAGGAGAAGAGAGCAGTGATGAATCCACGGACTCCTCAAACGCGGCTTCATCATCTTCGGATGATGAAGAGGTAATCTCTCCCGAATTAGACAAATGTTATAGAACTATTGCATGTTTAACCGAATTGTTAAAGAAATCAAAAAATAAGGTTAAATCATTGAAAGTAGAAGTTGAACAATTGAAATCCTCTAGGATGAGGATGTTGATGATTTGCATGTAGAAATGTTAGAAGATGAAAACAAATCATTGAAGAGTGAGGTTGAGAGACTCAAGAGTGTTCTTGAGAAGTTCTCAACAAGCTCAAAGACTTTAGATATGATTTTGAATGCACAAAGGGCGGTTTACAATAGGGCCGGTATTGGTTACCGACCTAAAGAACCATCATTTGTTTCCTTAATATCTAGGACTGATGTTAGACCACTTAAGACTCCTAGGGTTCAAAAGAAAGTGGTCAAGGCATGGGTGCCTAAGTCTTGCATAGTAGGTGCTTTAGGTCCCAAGATTTGGGTACCTAAATCTTCTATCTTTCGTATTGTGTAGGTTGTGATTGAGGGGGAGCATCTATCAACTTGGTTTATTGATAGTGGGTGCTCCAAACATATGATCGGTGATAGATCCTTATTCACTACCCTTCATAGAAAAAGTAGAGGTAATATTTCCTTTGGTAACAATGGTAGTCTTAAGGTTGTAGGAATAGGAGACATTCAAATATCCGATTGTCTTAGGATTAAGAATGTCCTTCTAGTCAAGGGGATGACATTTAATCTCCTAAGTGTCAGTCAATTGTGTGATGTGGGTTACACAATTAATTTTCAATCAAGTCAATGTCTAGTTAGACAACATGCCACTTTTGACACGGTACTACTAGGCACAAGAGTAGATAATATTTACCAAGTTTCCTTTAAAAGTGCTACTAATGCTTTTGTTAAGTGTTTCATGTCAAGAGAAGATGACTCCACCCTTTGGCACCGGAGACTAGCACACGTGAACATGAAGAATATCCGGAAATTGGCCAACAAGGGACTAGTTCGTGGCTTACCAAGCATCAAGTATGAAAAGGATAAACTTTGTGATGCATGTCAAATGGGTAAGCAAACAAAATCTGCATATAAAGGTAAAAGCACTGTAAGTACTTCTACCACTTTGGATTTACTTCACATGGACTTGTTTGATTATAGCACTATTATATCCTTGAATGGTAGTAGATATTGTTTTGTGATCATTGATGATTTTACTAGATATACATGGACCTATTTTCTAAAATATAAGGACCAAACCTTAGATGTTTTTATTTCATTTTGTAGAAGAGTTGAAAACGAAAAATCATCAACAATTAAAATAATAAGAAGTGATCATGGAGGCAAATTCTAAAATCAAAGATTTTTAGAGTTTTGTCAAGAGAGAGGGTATAGACACGAGTTCTCTACTCCTAGAACACCATAACAAAATGGTGTTGTGGAGAGGAAGAACCGGGTCTTGCAAGAGGCTGCACGGAACATGCTCAATGAGTACTCCTTACCGAGCTACTTATGGGTTGAAGCTGTAAACACAGCTTGCTACGTGCAAAACCGAGTCCTCATACATAGATTTCTAGGGAAGACTCCTCATGAACTCTGGTTTGGGAAATCACCTACAGTTAAACACCTTAGGGTATTTGGTTGTAAGGTGTTTATTCTAAACACCAAGGACCATCTTGGAAAGTTCACAGCAAAAGTTGATGAAGGGATACTGGTCGGGTACTCCCTCGTTAGCAAAGCTTACCGAGTCTATAACAAGAAGTCCAAATTGGTTGAAGAGTCTTCTGATATTGTTTTTGAGGAAATACCCAAAGCAAATGATCAGCCAGAAGATGTAGAAGGAGTTCAATTCGAACTTAGGAAACTAAGTTTGGATGGAAGTCCAAATGTTGTAGATGGTGGTGATGAGTCTGATGACGGTGAGCCTAGACAACCCATAGATCAGCCGGATCCTGAGGTTGAGCTTGTGTCTAGTGACACCATTCAAGAAGCACCACCAACACCAAGGTAAACCAGGTTAGCCTCTAGCCATCCCCAAGACCAAATTATTGGAGACATCCATCATGGTGTTAGGACTAGATCATTCTTTAGGAATGAGACTAATGAAGTTGCCCTAATTTCCAAAATTGAACCTAGAAAAATTGACGAAGCATTAAATGATCCCGATTGGATCATTGCCATGCAAGATGAACTAGGTCAATTCGAAAGAAGTCAAGTTTGGAACCTAGTCTCTAGACCTAAGAAGACCACCATTATTGGAACCAAATGGGTCTTCAAAAATAAATTGAACCATAAGGGAGAAATCATAAGAAACAAGGCACGCTTAGTAGCCAAGGGCTATAGTCAAGTTGAAGGCCTTGATTACGATGAGACCTATGCTCCCGTGGCACGATTAGAGTCCATCCGGTTGATGCTTGTATTTGCAGCACATCGTGGGTTCAAACTTTATCAAATGGATGTCAAATCGACCTTTCTAAATGGTTTAATAAGAGAAGAGGTCTATGTCGAACAACCTCCGGGGTTTGAGAGTACCGAATTCCCAAACCATGTGTTCAAGCTCAAGAAGGCGCTTTACGGCCTTAAACAAGCACCCAGGGCTTGGTATGAGCGGTTGTCGACATTTCTAATTGAAAAAGGTTTTGTAAGAGGATAAATAGACCCTACACTATTTCTACGAAGAGATGGTGATAATATATTTGTAGCTCAAGTGTATGTCGATGACATAATTTGTGGCTCAAACAATAAGGGTTATTTAAATGAATTTATTGGACACATGGAGAGTGAATTTGAAATGAGTCTAGTGGGAGAGTTGACTTTCTTCCTTGGGCTTGAAATCAAGCAAACTCGTGACGGAATCCATGTGCACCAATCAAAGTATACTCAAGAGATGCTCCGAAAATTCAACATGAGTGATTCTAAAGAGGTAACCATTCCCATGGCTACAAACACACGGTTAGACAATGATGAGAGTGGTAAACCTGTTGACTTAACTCAATATCGGAGCATGATAGGTAGTTTGCTATACCTCACAGTCAGTCGACCTGATATACCTTTTGCTGTGGGTATGTGCGCTAGGTATCAAGTTTGTGCCAAAGAATCTCATTTAATTGTTGTTAAGAGAATTTTGAGATACCTTAAGGGTACAATTGGAGTTGGTCTTTGGCACCCGCGTACCGAATCATTTGACCTAATTAGCTACACCGATTCCGACTATGCTGGGTTTAAGTTGGATCGAAAGAGCACAAGTGGGGGTTGCCAATTCTTAGGATCATCACTAGTTAGTTGGTCAAGTCGGAAGCAACATTGTGTTGCTCTCTCCACGACCGAGGCAGAATATATTGCCATGGGAGAGAGTGTATCGCAATTGTTATGGATGATTCATACACTAGAGGACTATGGATTAAGCTACAAGGGTGTGCAAGTGTTGTGTGACAACATTAGCACGATAAACCTAACCAAGAATCCAGTCCATCATTCTAGAACCAAACATATTGAAGTGCGTCACCACTTCATTAGAGATCATGTTGCTAGAGGAGATATTGTACTCTCACATCTAGAGTCCAAATCAAACCTAGCTGACATTTTCACTAAACCACTTCCCAAGAATGAATTCAGTTTCTTACGAAGGGAATTGGGAATGTGTCACGCTTCATAGGATTAAAAAGCATTCAAAACCCTTCATGATCGATTCGAATTGTTGGGAACAATTATTGGGTAACATGGGGACATCTCACACAAACTATAAGGTTTAACAAAACGTTTTTGTTTGCTAGAAATGGGATGAGATGTTAAGATCAACCTAATTACTCAAAATGTCAATGCATCCCTTGAGAAATTAGGTTGACGAGATAACAATCATTATGTTGACCAAGTATGGGGAAAACCAATGCATAACATATGTGTATTTGGCTCCATGACCATACTTGGACATTCCAATCAAGGAAACTTGATTGGAGAGGTTGACTTTATTTTGATACAAACTTGGTTAAACATTGAATGGATGTTTGTGTTTGCATTTGACTCCACTTGGTTGGAGCAAATTGATTTGCTAAACCCATAAGGACCTTTGATCCTTGTTCAGGGGTCAATTATAGTCAAGGGAACACCTCTAAGGTCGATAATCTTCCATCAATTCGTATCGAAATTCATTCGGGAATCTGAAACTAAAGTTTCAGAATCGTATCAGAAAATTTCTGATACCTGATCGGTCCACAGACCGATCAGACACAGACCGTTCATGAGTCGGCCTGATCGGTCCAATTGACCGATCCAGCTATTTTGCGAGAAAGTGTCAAAACTTTCTGTGTTGGCCTGGATCGGTCCCCAGACCGATCTGGCCCCCTGTGGTGATCAGTCCACCGACCGATCATGAGGGTCACAGAAAAACATCAGAAACATTCTGTTCGCTCCCTGATCGATCGGCAGACCGATCAGGGGCTTGCCTGATCGGTCACCCGACCGATCAGGACCAAGCCAGACCGATCAGGCTGGAGCCTGATCGGTCTGGGCGCTCCTGGATCGAACGGTGATCCGTTCAATCGCAATAAATTCTGGTTGGTGATCGGTCCACCAACCAGTTTAATCACAGTTTTTCTTCATCCTCAACCCTAGACGACCTTTCCAAAATCACAACAGAGTTGTTTCCTGCGAGTTCTTGTGATCTCTCTCTTCCTCATTCCTTCTGCGTGTGCTCGGCGAGCCCTTCCTTCGGCGAGATCCTTGGAGGTCGAGTGTTTACGAGCTCTCTCCGTGCGTCGACAAGTCTCTGAGGTCCTTCTTCCTGCTCGAGCTGCGCACAGTCCTTGGAGGAACTGTGTGTTTCTTCAAACGAGCTCCAGCTGCGTCTGTGGTTCGTCTTCTTATGCAAGACTTCTGAGAAGTTCTCTGAGAACCTCTCGTGCAACCTCTGAGTTTTCTTCCCAAGCAAATTGTTCACCAACATGGCACCAAAGTGAACTTTTGTTTTCAATTGTAACTTGATGATTACTCCATAAATCATGTTCTTTTCTAACCATAATGTTTCATCTCGTTGTTTATTTTGGTGTTTACCGTGACCTTGCCTATGCCATGATCCTATGATCCTATCATGATTATCAATCCGTGATTGCCGTGACCTAAAATTGATCAAACCTTATTGTCACATGATTATGGATCAAACCTAAACCTAATCTCATTTGATCATTTTCTGTTATGATTCATTCAACTGTCATGATCGATTCTCCAAAATCCTTAGGAAATCTTCTAAGGGCAAAGAACTGGCTGAGGGTTCCTCACAATCCAGGGCTCCCTCTTCATCAGTTAGACCCCAACCTCCTTCTGATGCCAGATTTCAAAATGTTCATTACGCACTAGCCTTTCAATATCACACCTTCAAACTCATGCCCTGTCGAACTGTGGACAGAGCATTCATTTATGAACATTGTCCGTCGGTACGACATATCATTGAGCATTACGAACTTCAATCCATTCTCTTTCTCGAGCGGTCGATCAACTTTGATTTAGTCTCCTAATTTTATAACAACATGGTCAGTGGAGAGGGTTCAGGGTATAGGACCTATGTTGCCGGTATCAACCTTAATTTTGATTTATCAGCTTTCACTGCCTTCCTTGATTGTCGACGTTCGGATAATGAATTTCCACTCTACCCTTATCTTCCGGATCCACTACCGGTTCCCTTCGATGGAGTCACTCCTGACTCTATCTACGAGTACTTTTTCGGCCATCCCAGGCCAGGGGGTCACGGTGAGCCCGCCGGTGATTTCCCCACCTTTGCTGCTCTCCGCCTTTCCCTCGCTAATTATGTCTTATTTAAGATTATCACTAACTGTCTGATACCTACTACTTCGAAGCACTTAGACGAAATTCGCTCATTTCACTACTTGATGCTCTACGGGATGCATCAGCAGTTCGACTTTGACATAGTGACTACCATCTATTTCTCCATCATCACCTACAGCCAGATCGACTGTCAGACGGTTTATATGCCTTTTGGACATATCATTACTTCCTGGCTTCATTCAGTCAGCATCGACGTATCACAGGGCAGGATTGTGCCGATGGTCCGGCAGGACTGCCGACTTAGCCAGCGCGCATTGGCCCAGTCTGGCATTATTGTTGGACCGCAGGGGCTGAGGTGGAAGGATAGGAGAGGTTTGGGGGAGTTACCTAGGGCCGCCCATTTTCAGATACCCGCTGCTCCGGCCTTCCATCAGGAGCTGCCTGCTGCTGCAGAGGGCCACTATGAGCCAGATCCTGATCTCTGCTGGCAGGTTGCGGAGCTGGAACAGACGATGCAGCGCGAGTTTCATATCTCCAAGCTCTGGCGACAGGAGGTCCGGTCGGAGTTTCGATCTTTCGATCGCAGACTGCTCGCACTAGAGTCGGACGTCTCAGGGATTCGGTCCCCGTAGCAGACCTGGTACGAGGAGTGGCGGCAACATACGTTTCCTGGAGCTGCGCCATCCAGCAGCACTACACCAGGGAGCTACATATCTATTGATGATACATCTGATGACGACGCTGCTGAGGATTGATTTGATTGTACTCTGATCTTGCTTTTCTGATTGGTGATCTGATTGTCATTACTTGGTGTTGTACTTGACCATATTCTGATGCATTGATATGCATCTAACTATTTGACTGTTTTGGATTCATGATGTGCTTGACTATTTAGTTATGATTTCATGCTATGATTATCTGACTAGATTTCGCTTTATGATTAATATCTTATGTTGTTTACCTTCATGATTCCATGTTATTTGATTATGATTTCATGCTATGATTTCATATGATGCATATGATTGGTTTATCATGCTCTATATTGATCATATGTGGTCATATACCCTCAAAATTAAATCATATACTTGTTGTTTTGGGAGAACCCCTAGGTTTGAGGGGGAGAGATTTTTAAACTTAACAACCAGTCTACACCCTTTTCGGTGTTTGACAAAGGGGGAGAGAGTGGTTAGTTAAGTTTGGGATAATTACAAGCTTAACTGTTGTAGGGGGAGGATCCTGATTCTCCTACGATAGTGAAATATGAGACCTTGGATTTCAAATCCCTAAACATAAAATCGGGTTGTCAAACAACAAAAAGGGGGAGATTGTTGATGCAATCTGACCCTGATTGTTGTTTTGGTGTTGACACCGATTTTAGTTTAGGTTAATGAGATGATTGAGATTCCTGGTCGGGGACTGGGCACGGAGTTGGATGAAATCCTGGCTTGGAGGGCCAGGTCCTAGCCTGGAGGGCTAGGTTAGATGAAACCCTGGTTTGGAGGGCCAGGTCCTAGCCTGGAGGGCTAGGTTGGATGAAACCCTGGCTTGGAGGGCTAGGTTGGGTGAAACCCTGGCTTGGAGGGCCAGGTCCTAGCCTGGAGGGCTAGGTTGGATGAAACCCTGGCTTGGAGGGCCAGCTCCTAGCTTGGAGGGCTAGGTTGAAGTCCCGGTGAGTGAAACTAGGCACGGAGTCTTGGTCCGGGGGACTAAGAACGAGTCAGAGAAGGGATGTAAGCTTGTTCTCGTGACTTAGAGAAGATTTGACCTTGCCTGGATAGGTCTGGTGACCGATCAGGGAAGTTGGCACGAAGATCCCTCGTGGATCGGTCTGGTGACCGATCCAGCTATGTCTGATCGGTCTGGTGACCGATCAGGGAGCATACAGTGACTTTGGGAACCCTACTGATCGGCTCCTGATCGGTCTGGTGACCGATCAGCGAGCATACAGTGAGTTTGGAAGCCTATCGATCGGCTCCTGATCGGTCCGGTGACCGATCAGGGATACTATTCAGATCGTTCTGGTGAACGATCAATTGTCGCGAGCTTCTCACTATAACCGATCAGGTTGGAGCCTGATCGGTCGGAGAGTGGACTGATCGGTCACAGTCCGATCAGGCCACACCCTGATCGATCTGGGGACCGATCAAGAGGCTTGGACTGCGAAGCTGGAAAGACTGGGATCAGTCTGGTGCGATTATAAAGAAGTCACGATTTCTGATTTCTCACTGGCGACCGATCAGGCTGGAGCCTGATCAGTCTAGACCCATCCTGATCGGTCTGGTGACCGATCAGGAGTCCCTCTGATCGGTCCGGTGACCGATCAGTAGCTGGCAGCTTTAATTCAAAAACACTGTTAGAGTTCTGATTGCGTTCTGTTTCTCTTCTAATCACCACTGATATGTTCTGATGTTTTGATCTTCTGTTGATTTGCTGTTCTAATGAGTTGCTAAGTGTGTAGATGAATCAGGTTTACACAAGGAGAGTCAAACAGAGGCTTTTGCTACATCAGGTTTGGCAGGGATCCATCTCAGGTTACAACGGATGATGGCGCTGTTGGAGCTGCTGACTGGGGCTCGTCTGAGGGAAGCTCAGGGAGTCCAGGAGAGCTCAGTGGTAGGTGGGCAGTTACAGTTGAGCAGCTGGGAGCTGCAGAGAGGAGGTTGTGACCTGGCGATCAGTGGGAGAGGCTTAAGGGCTTGGTAGCGATGAAGCCTCAAGAGAACACTTGATCACTTCTCTGGTTCTTGCGACAAGCTGCTTCTCCATCTGTTGTGCATCACTCTGAAGCAGCTGAAGCTTTAAGCGACATTGCATACTTGAGCGTCTGGAAGAAGAAACAAGGAGCTTGGCGAGTCCGTCAGCAAGAAGACACGAAGAGGGAGTTCTTGCGTGAGATCTGTGCTGAGTGGAGCTCGGTGAGGAGTTCGCTTGTGTTCTCTCTGTCCTAAGTGCTTTGTAAACTTCCTTTGTGGTTCTTGTGCTCATTTCCATTATTCTGTTGAACCCGCTGTGGAGAGGTTACTGCACCGAGAAGGAGGTTACATTTGATATCCGGATTTCCGGGGCTTGATCTGTCGACGATCAAGGGATCGCCCACCTCACGGGCACGCCAAGGAGTAGGGGCAAGTTATCCCTAAACCTTGTAAACCCTCCTTGTTAGCGTTTTTGGGTTGCTTTTCATTTCTGCAGTTCTACTCTGTTTTGCATTTCTTCCGTTGTGCTACTAACCCTTGAAGTGCAGAAATCTGTTAAGTGAAAGCGATTTTTATGTCTGGCTACATTCACCCCCCCTCTCTAGCCATCCAAGAAGGAGGTTACAATTATCCTTAACCGAGAAGGAGGTTACAATTACCCACTTCTATTCTAATTATTTGAAATAGAATAAGAAGCATGCACATCATCCTTAAGGATATGTCGAACATCATCCTTAATCTTCTTCCTAGCCTTAACCAAATCATCATTTGTGCTAGAAATTATTTTTACAAGAATAGAAGTGGGTAATTGTATACCTCACTTACCGAGACACGATTCCGAAGTTGAGCCTCCCCCTTTACTTGAGCTCTCTTCATCTTCAGTCGAGCTCTTCTCTTCTTCAAATTCAGATGACATGGAGGCTATGTCTTCAATTCCCATTAGTACGAAATAGGATACATGATATTCCTCCTCCTCCGATAAGGATGAATCATCTCATGTAGCCTTCAAATTTTGCACCTTCTTCCCCTTTTCTTTTGATTTCTTCTTTTCTTCTTTCTTCTTTTCTTCCTTCTTCTTCAAGAGGGGACACTCATCTCTCATATGTCATTCTCCTTGACAATTATAGCAAATTATCTTCCTTGTCCTACTTTTGCTCCTTGACACTTTTCTACCATGAGATTTATTAGTAGAAAAATATTTAAATATTTTTCTTATTTTTCTTACCATGTAGGCTTCCGCATCACTATCCATCGATGCACTTGATTCCTCAGAATCGGATGAGGAAGTCTTCTTCTTTTTACCTTTTCCCTTGTTTGCCACAAGGGCTATACTCTTTGGCTTGTATACTTCTTCAATTGTTCCTCCAACTTGAGTTTCATGAAGCTCCATGGTTGAGAAGAATTCCTCTAGAGAAGTTTTCTCTAGATCCTTGGATATGTAGTACGAGTCCACCATTGAGCTCTAATTTGATGTTCTTGGGAATGCATTTATGACTTTCATCAATATGTCTCAGTTGGATAGTTGTTCTCCTACACTTGTTAGTCCATTAAGTATTTCTTTAAATCTAGCATGTAAATTCGATACCTTCTCCCCTTTATCAAGTTTGATATTGTTGAGTTGGGATCGGAGAAGATCTCTCTTAGCCATTTTTACTTCCGAAGTGCCCTCATGAAGCTCTATTAGCTTATCCCACAAGTCTTTGGCACTTGAGTAGCTCCTTATCCTTGTTGTTGGGACCTTGGCGTTTAGATAGAGGTGGGGTGAATAACAACTTTTCGATTTTGTCTACAAGAATATTAGCAAAAACACAAGAACAAAACAAAAGAAACAAAAAGCAATGCTAACTCCCTGATTTACTTGGTATCCACCTCCAAGAGGTGACTAATCCAAGGATCCACAACATACACACAAGCTTCACTATGAACTTCTCCTTCAAGGTGGATAAACCTTCACAAGATATTCTCTTCCTCTTGTACAAGATGGAAATTAAAGTAGGAGGAAGAGAATGAGACTTTGAGCACTTAGAATAGGATCTTACACTTAAGAACTGCAACCCTATTCTACTCCAAAGTCTCCCCTTAAATAGAGGAGAGAGTTGTTTCTTAAATAGCTCAACCCCCGACACTAGTCGACTGCCCCAAAGGGCAGTCGACTGATTCCCAGCCAGTGGCTAGCCAACGGCTAGCCCAACGGTTATTTTTTCGAACTGATCAGTCGACTGGTGCTTGGACCAGTCGACTGATCTTTCTTGAGTTCAAGTTCTGCACTGGCAGTCAACTGACCCTTCCCGCAGTCGACTGCCGGTCAGCCGACTGCCCAGCTTACATTTCCACTCAACCTCACTCCGAAGTCTATGCTTCGCGCATGCCTTGAAGTCCACTCCCTTGGCTCGCCCCTTGAAGTTCTCTTCCCTTGGCTTTCGTCCCTCGGATGCGCACACAAACCCACGGCTTGCCTCCATGCCACCCTTCGTGTATGCCCTTGAAGTCTACTTCCCCGGCTTTCCCTCGGAGTCCTCTTTCTTCGGCTCTCGTCCCTCGGATGCATACTTCATGTGTGATTCACCAAGTCCTGCATGACTCAAACACACATATCTATCCAACATGACAACCTAACTTAATCATATTGACACACACATCAAAAACCCGTGATCCACTCGATCATACTTGGGTCGATTGCCCCAACAATCTCCCCCTTTTTTATGTGTGGTAATATGTTTAAGTTAGGTATAATAATAACAATTAAAAATTAAAGACATAGTAAGAAGCATAAACATGCATCCTCCTCCCTTAACCTATGCCCTCCACATAATTTTCAATTTTCCATAAGTTAAGTTACAAGACTAACTTAAACCTCTCAATTCTCCCCCTTTGACACCATCAAAAGGATTGCTCCAAGCAATATTCTGAAAACCCCAGAAACCATAAACCAGAAGGACCAATCGACTGTGTCAGTTACCAGTCGACTGGTGCCTTCGAACTGCAAATCCACAGAAAGATCAATCAACTGCCCACCAGGGGCAGTCGACTGATACATATCAGTCTGAACATTTCAGCTTCTGAGCCGAAATTCAGAAATCCATAAACAATTCCATAAAATTTGAAAAATAATGAAATTTCGCAAACATGTTTCTTATGATGTATTCTATCAGAGAAAAATATATTTTCATGAAAAATCTAAATATGTTTGACTTTTTGACTAAATCTCAAATTCTTTGAAAACATCCAACTTTGTATCAAACTTACACCCTAGTTTTGAAATCATATGTTTTGCAAACTTATGCCATAGCAAATAAAACACAAAAATATTTTTAAATTATTTGAAATGTCCAACTATGATCTATGGGCAAGATGTCCATTAATTAAACATTTGCTTTCCCCATAGTTGGTCTATTTTCAATAATGTGATACATCCAATAACCTAACAATATACCACAAGCATAAGTGAGTTATTTGTATCATCCTAACTTCTCATGTACTTCCTTATTATTGCATTACCCCAAGGCCAAATTTACACTTCTACAAAACACATACCAAGTCCTCTTCATAGAGATGTGAACTCCGCTTCGGGTAGAGGCTTGGTAAATATGTCCGCAA
The DNA here is from genome assembly GCA_024364735.1 of Boesenbergia rotunda. Classification (NCBI taxonomy): domain Eukaryota; kingdom Viridiplantae; phylum Streptophyta; class Magnoliopsida; order Zingiberales; family Zingiberaceae; genus Boesenbergia; species Boesenbergia rotunda. The sequence goes on along the minus strand of JAGFNQ010000365.1, from coordinate 42,016 downwards.
GGTTGGATTTTGATTCAACATAATGTAATTCAATGTTATCCCTTGCTACATGATCCCTAATGAAGTGATGTTTTACTTCAATGTGTTTTGTCCTAGAGTGATGCACCGGATTCTTGGTCAAATTAATAGTGCTCACATTATCACATAAGACTTTAACCTTGGAGTAATAAATCTCATAATCCTCTAAGGTGTGCATGATCCAAAGTAATTGAGCTACACAACCATCCATTGCTACATATTCGGCCTCGGTTATTGACAAGGCAACACATGGTTGTTTTCTACTACTCCAACTAACTAGGGATGATCCAAGAAATTAACACCCACCACTAGTACTCTTTCTATCCAATTTGTAACCCGCATAATCGGAGTTAGTGTACCCAAATAAATCAATATTTGGAGTTCTAGGGTACTAAAGACTGACATTAAGAGTGCCCTTAATATACCTTAAAATCCTTTTTACTACTACTAAGTGAGACTCTTTGGCACAAGATTGATACCTTGCACACATGCCTACCGCAAATAGTATATCCGGTCTACTAGCGGTGAGATACAACAAACTACCAATCATGCTCCTATATTGTTTTGGATCAACTACCTTTCCCTCATGATCACTATCCATCTTGACATTTGTTCCAATGGGGGTAGATGCTACTTTAGCATATTCCAATTCAAATTTCTTGATAATTTCCCTAGCATACTTTGTTTGATAGACATGAGTTCCTTCATTTGTTTGCTTGACTTACAATCCTAAAAAGAAAGTCAACTCCCCAACAAGACTCATTTTAAACTCATTTTCCATGTGCTTGATAAATTCATGAAGGAACTCATTATTTGTTGACCCAAAAATGATGTCATCAACATAAACTTGGGCTACAAAAATGTCCTTATCCTTAAACTTAAGAAATAGAGTTGGATCAATTGTTCCCCTTCTAAACCCCTTGGAAACTAAGAAAGATGAAAGTCTTTCATACCAAGCTCAGGGAGCTTGTTTCAACCCATATAAGGCTTTCTTCAATTTATAAATATGATTAGGGTAGTCTATGTTTTCAAAGCTGGGTGGTTGTTCTACATACACTTCCTCCTTAATAAACCCATTAGGAAATGTCGATTTCACATCCATTTGATGAAGTTTAAAGCCCATGTGGGCAGCATATCCTAACAAAATCTGGATGGACTCCAATCTAGCTACGGGAGTATAAGTTTTATCATAGTCAAGTTCCTCAACTTGGTTGAAACCCCTAGCTACCAATCTAGCCTTGTTCCTAGTAACTCTCCCTTGATCATCCAATTTGTTCCTAAAGACCCATCTTGTTGTGACAATTGTACTATCATTGGGCCTTGGAACTAATTTCCATACTTCACTTCTTTTAAATTGGTTTAACTCTTCTTGCATTGCTAGAATCTAATCCACATCAATTACGGCTTCATCAATTGACTTTGGCTCTAGTTGTGATATTAAAGCAATTTGATTAGCATGTTCTCTAAAATAGGATCTAGTACTTACTTCTTGTTCAACATCTCCAACTATTTGGTTGATAGGATGATCTTGATGGTGCCATAAGGTCCTAGAGATTGTGGGCTCATCTACTTCATGATCATTAGTGCCTTTTTCATCATCCGATGCATTTCTTTCTCCCCCTTGATCAATACCCCCTAAATGTAAGTCTTGGATTACTGGGTAAGGTTTTGATTTACTCCTATCTCCTTGTCAATGGAGGATTTCCTAAGGTAAGTACTAGTAGACTCAACAAAATCCACATTGGATGATTTCTCAATCAATTTAGTCATCTTGTTATATACTCTATACCCTCTACTAGTAGACGAGTATCCAACTAGACTCCCTTCATCCGCCTTAGACTCAAATTTCCTTAAGTCATCCTTAGTATTTAAGATATAGACCTTGCAACCAAACACTCTAAAATAGTGAATTTGAGGGATTTTCTCATTCCATAATTCAAAAGGTATCTTTCCTAAAAATCTATGAATTACAACTCGGTTTTGGATGTAACAAGCAGTATTTACCGCTTCCGCCCAAAAATAGCTAGGTAAAGAATAAGCATTAACTATAGTACTAGCCGCATCTTGCAAAGCCCAATTTCTTTTTTCTATAACCCCATTTTGTTGTGGTGTTCTTGGACATGAAAATTCATGTTTGTACCCATTTCTTAAACAAAAGCTAGAGAAGTTTGAATTTTCAAACTCTCCACCGTGATCACTCCTAATTCGGTTGATTTTTAGATGTTTATCATTTTCACACTTTTGCTAAATCCTACAAATATCTCTAGAGTTTCATCCTTATGTCTCATGAAATAAACCCAAGTATATCTAGAAAAATCATCAACAATTACTAAGCAATATTTATTTCCTACTATTGAAGGAGTACTATGACAATCAAATAAATCTAAATGTAATAATTTCAATGGTAGAGAAGTACTAGTTAGAGTTTTACATTTATGTGATGACTTGGATTGCTTACCCTCTTGATATGAATCACACATTTTATTCTTGACATACTTGATCATTGGTAGTCCTTTTACCAACTCCATTTTGGCCACTCTTGCTATGTTCTTCATGATGATGTGTCCAAGCCTTCTATGTCATAGTCATCCTTCTTCTTCTTTTGATATGAGACAGTAGAAATGTTAGAAGCATAGGAGAGATTAAGATAATAAAGATTTGCTTCCCTATATCCTTCCAACATAATATTTTTCGAGCTATTGTGCCTAACCAAACATCTATTAGCATAAAACTCAACTCTATACCCGGCATCACATAATTGACTAACACTAAGCAAGTTAAATTCCATGTCCTTAATTAGAAGCACTTTATGGATGATAATTGTAGGTGATACCTCAATTGTGCCTCTGCCTATAATCTTGAGCTTCCCACTATTCACAAAAGACATTGTTCCTTCTTTTAAGTAGCTAATTGTGGAGAACTTGCTCACATCACTGGTCATGTGTCTTGAGCAACCGCTATCCACAATCCACTGTTTGAATCCTTCTTCTCTTTTACCTAAACAACATGAAAAACATAATCTTTTGGTACTCATACACTTGATCCACAAACATCATTTAAATACTTCTTAGGAACTCATGCTTGCTTTACATTGCCTTTAATGGTTTGCTTTCTAAGTGCACCCTTTCTTCCTATAAGAGAAATAAAAGCAACCTCCTTGGTCTTGGGTTTATATCCTATTCCGGCCTTGTTGTATACGGCTCTTTGACTACTAATAATCATATCAAGGTTCTTTGAGTCAATTTGAAATTTGCTAAGGGCCTTGGTGAGACTCTCTACCTTTTTCCTTAATTTCTTATTTTCTTCTTCTAAAGATGACTTATTTAAACTAAAAGAAGAATCATGCATATTGTCATTGATTGTCTTGGATTCAAATTTTTCCTTTAACATGCAAATCTCATTTTTCAAACTCTTAATTTTCCTTTTGGTATTAAACAAATCATCATTAGTACTAGAAATAATCTTCACAAGTGTAGTAGGGGTAGCTTGTATACCTCACTTACCGAGACGTCCGAATTCGAGGATTGACCTCCCCCTTCACTTGAGCTCCCTCTTCATCATTACTTGAGCTCTTCTTATCTTCGGATGATGCGAATGCTATGTTGTCAACTCCCATTAGCGCACAATGAGACACGTGGTGTTCTTCTTCCGATAATGAAGGATCATCCCATGTCGCCTTTAGGCTTGTAGCCTTCTTGCCTTTTTCTTTTGTTTTCTTTTTTCCATCCTTCTTCTTTTCCTCCTTTTTCTTTTCTTCCTTTTTCTTCAAAAGTGGACACTCATCCCTCATGTGCCCTTCTTCATAGCAATTGTAGCATATGATGACCTTCCTTGCCTTACTCTTACTTCTTGAGTTTTTCCTACCATACGATTTGTTAGAAAAACTTTTAAAAGCTTTCCTCATCTTCCTTACCATATACGCCTCTTGATCGCTATCCATTGATGCGCTTGATTCTTCCGAATCGAATGATGAGTAAGCAACCTTCTTCTTTTCCTTCTTCTTCTTTCTTTCTTTTTCTACAACAAGAGCTATATCCTTTTCTTTAGTAGACACATTAGCTTCTTCATGTAGTTCAAATTCACAAAATAAATCATCAAGCTTTACTAAAGCAAGATCCCTAGAGACTTTATAGGCATCAACCATTGAGGCCCATAGATTGGTTCTAGGGAAGGATTGAAGCACATACCTTACTAGATCCCTATTCTCCAATTTCTCACCTATCACATGAAGCTCATTGATGATCTATTTAACTCTACCATGCAATTAACTTACGATTTCATTTGTCTTCATGGTGAGGGATTGAAGTTGCGCCACCAAGAGATCCTTCTTGGCTCTTCTTGATTCATTTGATCCCTCATTTAGCTCAATGAGCTTTTACCAAAGTTCTTTTGCGGTCTTGAATGGTCCTACTTTGTTTAGTTGTTCCTTTGAAAGACTACATTGTAGGGTTGTTGTGGCCTTTGCATTTGCTTGCGCCTTCTTTATAACTTCTTTTGACCAATTCTTCATGGGAAGAGGTTCTCCCCTCTCATTCATTGGCATTTCAAAGCCATCTACAATACTAAACCAATTCTCAATATCATTCATTAGATAATATTCCATCCTACCTTTCCAATATGCAAAGTCGTTGCCATTGAAGAATGGTGGTCGTGCAGTGCTATATCCCTCTTGGAACGCCACCTTGATGTTCCGGTTGATGGTGAGTTCTTCCGAAACGAACCGGGCTCTGATACCACTTATTGGGACCTTGACGTTTAGCTAGAGGGGGTGAATAGCAACTTTTCGATTTTGTCTACAAGAATGTTAGCAAAAACACAAGAACAAAATCAAAAGAAACAAGAAACAATGCTAACTCCCTGATTTACTTAGTATCCACCTCCAAGAGGTGACTAATCCAATGATCCACACCACGCACACAAGCTTCACTATGAACTTCTCCTTTAAGGTGGAGAAACCTTTACAAGATGTTCTCTTCCTCTTATACAAGATGGAAATTAGAGTAGGAGGAAGAGAATGAGACTTTGAGCACTTAGAATAGGATCTTACATTTAAGAACCGCAATCCTATTCTGCTCCAAAGTCTTCTCTTAAATAGAGGAGAGAGTTGTTCCTTAAACATCTCAACCCCTGACACCAGTCGACTGCCCCAAATGGTAGTCGACTAATGCCCAGCCAGTGGCTAGCCCAACGACTATTTTTTCGAACTGATTAGTCGACTAGTACCTGGACAAGTCGACTGATCTTTCTATGAGTTCAAGTTCTGCGCTGGCAGTCAACTGGCCCTTTCCGCAGTCGACTGCCCAGCTTACATTTCCACTCAACCTCACTCCGAAGTCCATCCTTCGCGCATGCCTTGAAGTCCACTCCCTTGGCTCGACCCTTGAAGTTCTTTTCCCTTGGCTTTCGTCCCTTGGATGCATACACAAGCCCACGACTTGACTCCATGCCACCCTTCGCGTATGCCCTTGAAGTCTACTTCCCCGACTTTCCCTCGGAGTCCTCTTCCTTCAACTCTCATCCCTCGGATGCGTACTTCATGTGTGATTCACCAAGTCCTGCATGACTCAAACACACATATCAAACCAACATGACAACCTAACTTAATTATATTGACACACACATCAAAATCCGTGATCCACTCGGTCATACTTGGGTCTGTTGATGCAGTCTGGCCCTGATTGTTGTTTTGGTGTTGACATCGATTTTAGTTTAGGTGGATGATTATTGATTATGATTAAGTCCTGATCGGGGATCAGGCGTGGTATGGAAAATCCTAGCTTGGAGGGCTAGGTGTTGGAAAATCCTAACCTGGAGGGTTAGGTGTTGAAAATCCTAGCTTGGAGGGCTAGGTGTGTGAAAAGTCCTAATTCGGAAGAGGTGGGTGAAAAGTCCTAGCTTGGAGGGCTAGGTGAAAAGTCCTAACTTGGAGGGTTAGATGCAAATTCCCATCTTGGAGAATTAGGTGAAAAAGTCCTGGCTTGGAGGGTCAGGTCCTAGCTTGGAGGGCTAGGTTTGGAAAGTCCTAATCCGGAAGAGTTGGGTGAAAAGTCCTAGCTTGGAGGGCTAGGCGAAAAGTCCTAACTTGGAGGGTTAGGTGCAAATTCCCAACTTGGAGGGTTAGGTGAAAAATCCTTAGCTTGGAGGGCTAAGGTGGATGAAACCCTAGCTTGGAGGGCTAGGTTGGAGCCCCTGGATCGGTCTGGTGACCGATCAGGGAGTTGGCACGGTGCTCCTTCGTGGATCGGTCTGGTGACCGATCCAGGGATGACTGATCGGTCTGGTGACCGATCAGGGAGTATGCGTTTCACCCACTGCTTTGCTCCTGATCGGTCTGGTGACTGATCAGGGAGCAAACAGTGAGGTTGAGTTCCCTTGCTGAACTGCTCCTGATCGGTCTGGTGATCGATCAGGATCACTGTGCAGATCGTTCTGGAGAACGATCCAGCATCGCAGGTTCCTCTCTATGATCGATCAGGACGGAGCCTGATCGATCTGGTCACGACCTGATCGGTCTAGTGATCGCTCAGGAGGTCTGGACTGCGAAGCTCAGAAATCGCCCGATAAAGGTGAGGGAGAGAGGAATAGTAAGGGAGAGAGAGAGAGGCTTGGGTTTATATAGGGGATTAATTATGATTAATTGGAAAAAATTTTCAATCAATTATGGATTGATTCCAAAATTTTATATAGAATAATTTCTTAATTAAGCCAAGATCAATTCCTTAATTATTCCATGATTAATTCCTTAATTAATCCGAGATTAATAACTTAATTAATCCCAAATTAATACCTTAATTAACCGGCCTTGTATCATGACTCCTATGGGGCTTTATTGGGCTATGATAGGGACCATGAGGAGGAGTTGGTTCTTGGCCCGCTAATGGATCCAAACCCGATCCATTTAATGGAGATCCATTCCACTAAAAGATCTCATTGTACTTCCTCACCAACCCTCATATTTTCATATGGGCTCCACCTATTACGAGTTGTCCATCTCCCCGTGTTTAAGATATCGAATGCCCGATAATTAATTGAATTTACTGATAATTAAATTAATTATCTTCTTGATCCTTGATTAGTACCACTCAACCTTTTCATCATGTCAAACCATAGTCCACTTACAAGATTTGACATGACGATCATTTTGAGCTCCCCAAGGGGGCATCATCATCCTGACTCACCAGGACACGGATTCCGTCAATAATTAACGGCACATCATATTATTAATATAATCTCCCAACTCACCGGGCCTATCGATCTAACAGAATAGATCTCACCCATTGGTAAATCAAAGATATAATAATTAATAATATATGCCCATCATTATTTCGGGATTAAGAGATCCAACTCCATAATATTATCCGAGGTCAAATCCAATTTACGAAGTCAATATAAAAATTGGATGACCTCTCTTTTGGTCCTACTCATTGTACACAAAGTACACTAGTGTAATTCTATGGTTAAGATAAACCACACCTAATTACACTACAATCATTCCGATGGTTTGTCCAACTCCATCTCGATTGTGAGCCTCTTTCTTATGCTTCATCAAGGAACCTGATAACACGATCTTCTGTGCGACACCATGCACCATGTTATCCACAATGCCAAGTATCAGACAGTTTATGCACATACTAATATAAACATGCACTGTGTGATTTTTTGATTCTTTTTAAAATGTAGAGGTATCCTAACCAAAAGCAAGACTTTTAGTATACATCCTAACAATCTCTCACTTATACTCAAATACTTTGCTGTTTTCAAAATGTCATACATCTGACCTCTAGATCCTTCACATGCCTAAAGCTCTCGCTACTAAGGCCTTAGTGAACTAATCCTCCTAGGTCATCTTCTGATGCAATCTAGGCAACAACAGCTATTCCTCTTCTGGGTGGTCTGGCGCTCTATGTGTTTACTGTTGGTGCAGACAACACCCAAGTCGAACCTGGGTTTTGATAATGGCAAAGGGTTCAAAAGTTAAGATGTTATTTTGATCTAATATGTTACTTGAGTGTGTAAATTGAAGTCCTAGCGAAGGACTGCTAGACACCTAGCGAAGGACTGCTAGGCATTGAAACCCTAAGACCTGGCGAAGGATAGCTGGGCACCTAGCGAAGGGCTGCTAGGAGTCTAAGACCTAGCAAAGGACTGCTAGACACCTGGCGAAGGACCGCCAGCAAACAAAGTCCTAGTGAAGGGCTGCTAGGCACTTGGCGAAGGACTACCAGGAAACAAAGTCCTAGCGAAGGGATGCTAGGAGTCGAAGACCTGGCGAAGGACTGCTAGGCACCGGGCGAAGGACTGCTTGGTACCAAAGACCTGGCGAAGGGCTGCTAGGCACCCAGCGAAGGACTGCTGGGCAAAAGTCCAACCGGAGGAGCCGGTTGGCAAAAGGTAAATTCTCCTGAGAGGAGTAGGTGAGGACGCGTTCCCCGTCGAGGGAACAGTAGGCGTCGGTTCAACCTAGGGTTCCATTTTGGGGACCCGAAGTCAGAACCAAGACAGCTACGGCTGTAAAATTCACTAACATACTTGCTTTATCATGTTTGGTACTAACCCTGGATGTAGGACTGAAGGAACGAGTTTCTGCAGCTCAGAACGCCTCAAAGGAGAGGGGCAGCAGCTGGGTTAGGCGCCCGGGAGGTCCCGGGCGCCCAAGGTCAAAGCTAAACAAGAGTTGAGCAAGAAAACGCTTCGGAAGCTCACTGGGCCAGGCGCCCCCGTGCTCTCGGGCGCCCCCGTGCTCCCGGGCGCCCCCGTGCTCCCGGGCGCCCCCGTGCTCCCGAGCACCCTAGGTCCAAGCCAACGAAGCAACCAAAGTCTATCCAGCCGAGAAGCCAGCAGATTGGGTCAACCGGGGCGCCCCCTGTGTCCCGGGCGCCCTCGTCAAACCTCGAGCCCGATCCTGGAAGGATAAGGGCTGACCGAGAGGTTTGCGGATCGAGTGACACGCGGAGGGCGCCCCTAACGTCCAGGGCACCCCCAGGTGCACTATATAAGGGGCTCGACCCCCAAGGCTTCACAACACATTTTTTCAACGCCTCAATACTCTTCGCTCAAGCGCTCTGCTCCGGAAACTTCTGATCTCGAGGTTCTAGTGCCGACGACGACCATACGCACCGAAGAACGATCCACAACGGGCGTTGGTAATGAAGAGTTAGATTTTAATTGTATTTTTACTGCACTAATACTGTACAACTTCTTGTAATTACTTGCGCGATTATAGTATTGCCCGCAGTAAACGGTCAAGGACTGTGGGCCTTGGAGTAAGAGCCGACCGCGACTCCAAACCAAGTAAAAAATCTTGTGTTCGCGTTTGTGTTTGTTTATTTCCGCTGCGTAATTTCTCTCAATCTAATCCGAAACTGTTTTACGATATTCACCCCCCCCTCTATCGTATTCTATCGATCCAACAAGTGGTATTAGAGCGGGGAAGCTCAAATTTGGTGCAACCACCAATTTGAGAATTTTTTCAGATTTTCTTCGAATTGTTTTTATTTCTTTTTCAAATTTTTATCGTTAATCGAGACCGATGCAACACCACTCGATAATTGTTTTCTCTTTTTCCCGCACTGCTAATCCAAGACCAAGTCTTGGGACATTTTTTTCATTTTTCTCTCTTTTCAGAAATAACTCCTAAATGGCCATGCAAGAAGGCTTCAGTACCGCCAGACCACCGCTTTTCAGTGGGGAGGACTTCTCCTACTGAAAAAGTCGGATGGAAGTCCACTTGAAAACTCAGGTGGACATGTGGATAATAATCCAGTCTAGTCTGGAAATCCCTAAAAATGTTGACGGAGTGCCACAATCCTACACTGAATGGGACGCTTTACTCAAAAAGAAAATTGAAGCTAATGCTAAAGCGACCCAAACACTCCAATGCGGCCTAACCAAAGAAGAGCTGAACCGGGTGGGTCCATTCTGTTGAGTCTGGTCTTGATTGTTGTTTTGGTGTTGACATCGATTTTAGTTTAGGTTGATTATGATTTTGATGATTATGATTAAGTCCTGGTCGGGGATCAGGCATGGTATGGAAAATCCTAGTCTTGGAGGCTAGGTGTTGGAAAATTCTAACCTGGAGGGTTAGGTGTTGAAAAGTCCTAGTCTGGGAGGCTAGGTGTTGGAAAAGTCCTAATTCGGAAAGGTTGGGTGAAAAGTCCTAGCTTGGAGGGCTAGGTGAAAAGTCCTAACTTGAAGGGTTAGGTGCAAATTCCCATCCTGGAGAATTAGGTGAAAAAGTCCTGGCTTGGAGGGTCAGGTCCTAGCTTGGAGGGCTAGGTTTGGAAAGTCCTAATCCGGAAGAGTTGGGTGAAAAGTCCTAGCTTGGAGGGCTAGGTGAAAAGTCCTAGCTTGGAGGGCTAGGTGAAAAGTCCTAACTTGGAGGGTTAGGTGCAAATTCCCAACTTGGAGGGTTAGGTGAAAAATCTTTAGCTTGGAGGGCTAAGGTGGATGGAAACTTAGCTTGGAGGGCTAAGTTTAAGTCCCTGGATCGGTCTGGTGATCGGTCAGGGAAGCTGGCACGCTATCCTGTTATGGATCGGTCTGGTGGCCGATCCAGCAACGACTGACCGGTCTGGTGACCGATCAGGGAGCACACAGTGAGGTTGGGAACCTACTGTACTGCTCCTGATCGATCCGGTGACCGATCAGGGAGTGCGTGTTTCACCCACTGCTTGGCTCCTGATCGGTCTGGTGACCGATCAGGGAGCAAACCAGTGAGGTTGAGTTCCCCTGCTGATCTGCACCTGATCGGTATGGTGACCGATCAGGATCACTGTGCAGATCGTTCCAGAGAACGATCAAGCGTCGCAGGTTCCTCTCTATGATCGATCAGGACGGAGCCTGATCGGTCTGGTCATGATCTGATCGGTCTGGTGACTGATCAGGAGGCTTCCTGATCGGTCTGGTGACCAATCAGGAGGTCTGGACTGCGAAGCTCAGAAATCGCCCAAGAAAGGGGTGGATCGTTCGGGTGATCGATCCACAACCTGGGATCGGTCTGGTGATCGATCCAGGAGAAGTCACAAAGAAATCCCGATTTCTGATTGAGCGTTGGGGACCGATCAGGACGGAGCCTGATCGGTCTGGACCTAGCCTGATCGGTCTGGTGACCGATCAGGAGTCGCTCTGATCGGTCGGGTGACCGATCACTTTAATTCAAATTGCACTGTCAGACGCTCTGATCGCGTCTGACCGTATCCGATTCGCTGATGTTTGCCTCTGGTATTTGATTTACTATGTGATATACTGCTCTAACAGTCTGATTAAGCTGCAGGTGACAGGGGAGGATTCAAACACTCAAGGAAAAGTCAATGGAGGCTTTCCTTGGAGCAGGTTTGTCCATTTCTCATCTCAGGTTGCAACGGCTGGAGCTGCAGGACTGAAGCCGCTGACTGAAGCTTGGCTGAGGGAGCTCAGGAAGTTCAGTAAGGGTTCAGTGGTAGCTGGCGTTGGCAGTGAGGCAGCTGGAGGCTGCTGGAGATGAGGTCACTTGATGCTTAGTGGAGAAACAAAAGGGACGAGAGACAGCTTCGGTGAAGCAGAGTTCTACAGCCTGTGTTTTGAGTTCTTGCCGCCTTGAGTTCTCCACAACTGCTTGCTGTGTTCTTGAAGTTTCCATCATTCTGAGCAAGCGATTGAGAAGCAATCATCCACTACTTGAGTACTTGAAGGAGAGAACAAGGAGCTGGGAGTCCGACAGTGG
>JAGFNQ010000365.1:0-25508 GCA_024364735.1 Boesenbergia rotunda | reverse complement strand
TGCAGCACATCGTGGTTTCAAATTATATCAAAGGACGTTAAATCGGCCTTTCTAAATGGTTTAATTCGAGAAGAGGTCTATGTTAACCACGGGTTTAAGAGTACCGAATTTCCAAACCACGTGTTCAAGCTTCAAAAAGGCACTTTATGGCCTTAAACAAGCACCCCGAGCTTGGTATGAGCGGTTGTCAACATTCTTAATTGAGAGGGCTTCGTTAGAGGCCAAATAGACCCACACTATTTCTACGAAGAGATGTGACAATATAATTGTGGCCCAAGTATATGTCGATGACATAATTTGTGGCTCTAACAATAAGGGCTATTTAAATGAGTTCATTGGACACATGGAGAGTGAGTTTGAAATGAGTCTAGTGGGAGAGTTGACTTTCTTCCTTGGACTTGAAATCAAGCAAACTCGCGATGGTATCCATGTGCACCAATCAAAGTATACACAAGAAATGCTTCGAAAATTCAATATGAGTGATTCAAAAGAGATAACCACTCCCATGGCCACAAACACAAAATTAGACAATGACGAGAGTGGTAAACCCGTTGATTTGACTCAATATCGAAGCATGATAGGTAGTTTGTTATACCTTACAGCTAGTCGACCTGATATACTATTTGCTGTAGGTATGTGCGCTAGGTATCAAGTTTGTGCCAAGGAATCTCATTTAATTGCTGTTAAGCAAATTTTGAGATATCTCAAAGGCACAATTGGAGTCGGTCTATGGTACCCCCGTACCGAATCTTTTGATTTAATTGGCTATACGGATTCCGACTACGCTAGATGTAAGTTGGACCGAAAGAGCACAAGTGGGGGTTGCCAATTCTTAGGTTCATCCTTAGTGAGTTGGTCGAGTCGGAAGCAACATTGCGTTGCTCTCTCCATAACCGAGGCAGAATATATCGCCATGGGAGAGAGTGTATCACAATTGTTGTGGATGATACATACTTTAGAGGACTATGGATTGAGTTACAAGAGTGTGCAAGTGTTATGTGTTAACATAAGCACAATTAACCTAACCAAGAATCCAGTCCATCACTCTAGGACCAAACACATTGAAGTAAGACACCACTTCATTAGGGATCATGTAGCTAGGGGAGATATTGTACTCTCACATGTAGAGTCCAAATCAAACCTAGCCGACATTTTCACTAAACCACTTCCCGAAAATGAATTTAGTTTTCTAAGACGGGAGTTGGGAATGTGTCGCGCTTCATAGTTTTTCTATTTGTAATCAAACCCTTCATGATTATTTCAAAATTGTTGGGAAACAATTGGGTAACTTTGGGGACATCTCACACAAACTATAAGGGTTAACAAAACATTTTTGTTTGCTAGATATGGGGTGAGATGTTAGGATCAACTAAATTTCTCAAAATGTCATTGCATCCCTTGAGAAATTAAGTTGACGAGATAATAATCATGGTGGTGACCAAGTATGGGGAAAACTAATGCATAACATATGTGTATTTGGCTCCATGATCATACTTGGACATTCCAATCAAGGCAACTTGATTGGAAACTTGGATTTGGAACCAAAACTTGATTGAATTTGCTTGATTGAGTGTTAATTGAGTTTGACTCCATTTGGATGGGTCAAAGTGATTATTGAACCCATAAGAACCTTTGATCCTTGTTCAGGGATCAATTTTAGTCATGAGATCATGTCCAAGTTCGATAAATTTCACCAGATCTCGTTGGAAAGTTTCAGAAATTCTGAAACTGAACATTTCAGTTCGTATCAGGGAGTATCAGGAACCCTGATCGGTCACCGGACCGATCAGGCATAGGGCTGATCGGTCCCCGGACCGATCTGGCTCCTTCCTGTGGTGATTGGTCCACAGACCGATCGGCGAGGCAAGCCGTAACCTTCCGGAATTTGACTAAGTGTACTGAGCTAGCCTGGATCGGTCCTCGAACCGATCTGGCACCCTATGGTGATCGGTCCACAGACCGATCAGGGAGCCCAGCAGTTTTCCTCCGGACCCTACTGTTCGTGTCCTGATCGGTCAACCGACCGATCAGGAGCGTACCTGATCGGCCACCTGACCGATCAGGATCCGCTCAGTCCGATCAGGCTGTAGCCTGATCGGTCTAGGTGCGATCAGATCGAACGGTGATCCGTTCAGACGCATTAAATTCTGGTTGGTGGACCGATCCACCAACCGATTAACTTCGTGAGACTTTTTCATCTCCCGAACCCTAGCGCCGAAAACCCTTCTTGCGCGACCCTGTGTGAGCGAGAGTGTTCGTGCGTCTCCCTCCTTCCCGTGCGAGCGAGTTTGTGCGAAGTTTCTGCGGGCGTCTCCCTGATCTCTGCAAGTTCTCTACTTGCTTCAAGTTCCTCTTGCGCCGAGGCTTCTTCTGCGCAAGCTCTTTCCCCTCAAAACTTCAAGAATCTCTTCAATGGCACCAAAGTAAGTGTTTAGCTTCGGTTTTCTTTTCAAACAGTTCATAAACTATGTTTTGGAAGCTAACCATGTTTTGGTTCGTGTTCTTGCTATTGTACTGTGACCCTATTGCACTTGTCGTGAACCTTCTTTCCATACTTGATCATATGAACAAATCTATCATTCATCTCATTTTCTATCTCAAACTTGATCAATTCTTGATTGGGTGTTCTCTTACATGATCAATTCTTGATTTGGTCTATGATCACCTTGCCAAATTGATTCAATAATGATTGTACAATCAATTCAACTCCTTAGGAGATCTTCCAAGGGCAAGGACGCTGCTGAGGGCAGCTCGAGGGGGAAAGCCCCTTCCTCCTCTGCCCCTTCCAGAAGGCCACAGCCGTCTTCTAACTCCCGATTCCCGAATGCGGCCTGTGAACAGGCCTTTCAAGCAAGGACCTTCAAACTTTTACCATGTCGATCCATTGATGTTCCCTTCCTAACTGAGTACTGCCCCTCTATCATGGAGATTGTCACTTACTACAATCTGGGTTTTCTTCTTTCCTTGGTACGGACCATAAATTACGACCTAGTCTCTGAATTCTACAACAACCTGCAACAAGATCCTCAAGGGGGTTTCGAGTTCACTACTCGTGTCGGAAAAATGAACCTTGATTTTTCTTATGAGATTTTAGCCGAATACTTAGGTGGTCGACGATCACCTAACCTCTATTCGATTTATCCAGAGCTCCCTGATCCTCTGCTGGCCCCATTCGCAGATGTTACTCCCGACTCTATCTATCAGCACTTCTTTGGTCATCCTCGCCCTACCGGGCTTGACGAATTGGGTCCAATTTTCTCCACTTTTGCAGCCCTCCGCCTTGCTCCAGCTGATTATGTCCTTTTCAAGATCATCACAAATTGCATCTTACCCATTACTTCAAAGTCGTTGGCCGAGATCCGACCCTACCACTGCCTCATGCTCTACGGCATGCATTGCCGGATGGACTTTGATATCATGGAGAGCATTTTTCAGTCTATCTTATCCTACCGTGAGCCGAGTCGTCGCACGGTTTATATGCCTTTTGGTCACATCATCACTGATTGGCTTATGTCAGTTGGTGTTGACGTCACCAAAGGCAGGACCGTGCCCATGGTTAAACAAGATTGTCGGTTGGGTCGGCGAGCTTTTGCGAAGTCAGGTATTATCATTCGTGAGCGTGATAAGGTCTTGGTGTGGAAGGATGGACACGGACTTGGTGAGCTGCCTGGCGGAGCACCACATTTTCAGGCACCACACGAGGCTCCTCCTACTGACGACGAGTATGACGACGAGCCGGAGCCTGATCTTCGCTGGCAGATCGCGGAGCTGGATCAGACCTTCCAGCAGGATTTTCAGTTGCGAGAGGCTTACCGCGAGGAGACCCGATCACGGTTCAGCTCTATTGAGCATAGATTGACAGCGATTGAGACTGACGTCTCTGGGACCCATGCCCTCCAGCAGACATGGTATGATGAGTGGCGCAGCCACACATTTCCAGGAGGTGCACCTTCATCGAGTACTGCACCAGGATCCTTTGCTCCTACTGATGCGACGATGGATGACCTTATGCACGATGACGACCCACCTGCTGATCATTGAGCTTGGATGTTTGCTTTTTTTTTCATGATGTGTGTACTTGACCTGTTTGACTTTTGGGCTGTATGCCCCTTGACTTGACTATTGTGGTCGTGTGCCATACGCATCTTGCTACTTGTTTTATGCTTTGACTTGTCTGACTTTGAATTACATGCTTATCTACTCTTAATATGCTTATTGTTGATGTCATGTTGATTATATGAGGTTTATCTGCATGTTTGCTAAATTGCCATGTTCATGCTTCATATGCCATGTTTACTTGATACATATGGATGTTATGGCATGTGAGTTATTACTTCATGTTCGTATGATGCATGTGATTGTTGTATCTTGCTCTATTTTTTTTCACATGTGTTCGTACGATTATCCAACAAACCTATCACATCTTTGTTAATTTGGGATACCCCTAGGGTTGAGGGGGAGTTAGTTTCAAACTTAACAGCCCGTCTAGACCCTTTTCGGTGTTCGACAAAGGGGGAGAGTGTGGATTGGTTAAGTTTAGGATGATCATGTTGTAGGGGGAGGATCTGGATTCCCCTATGATTCTAAAGATGAGCAATTGATTGAGAATCCCTAAACTTAAAATCGGATTGTCAAACAACAAAAAGGGAGAGATTGTTGATGCAGTCTAGCCTTGATTGTTGTTTTGGTGTTGACATCGATTTTAGTTTAGGTTGATTATGATTTTGATGATTATGATTAAGTCCTGGTCGGGGATCAAGCATGGTATGGAAAATCCTAGTCTGGGAGGCTAGGTGTTGGAAAATCCTAACCTAGAGGGTTAGGTGTTGAAAAGTCCTAGTCTGGGAGGCTAGGTGTTGGAAAAGTCCTAATTCGGAAAGGTTGGGTGAAAAGTCCTAGCTTGGAGGGCTAGGTGAAAAGTCCTAACTTGGAGGGTTAGGTGCAAATTCCCATCCTGGAGAATTAGGTGAAAAAGTCCTGGCTTGGAGGGTCAGGTCCTAGCTTGGAGGGCTAGGTTTGGAAAGTCCTAATCCGGAAGAGTTGGGTGAAAAGTCCTAGCTTGGAGGACTAGGTGAAAAGTCCTAGCTTGGAGGGCTAGGTGAAAAGTCCTAACTTGGAGGGTTAGGTGAAAAATCCTTAGCTTGGAGGGCTAAGGTGGATGGAAACTTAGCTTGGAGGGCTAAGTTTAAGTCCCTGGATCGGTCAGGGAAGCTGGCACGCTGTCCTGTTATGGATCGGTCTGGTGACCGATCCAGCAACGACTGACCGGTCTGGTGACCGATCAGGGAGCACACAGTGAGGTTGGGATTCTACTGTACTGCTCCTGATCGATCCGGTGACCGATCAGGGAGTGCGTGTTTCACCCACTGCTTGGCTCCTGATCGGTCTGGTGACTGATCAGGGAGTAAACCAGTGAGGTTGAGTTCCCCTGCTGATCTGCACCTGATCGGTCTGGTGACCGATCAGGATCACTGTGCAGATCGTTCCAGAGAACGATCAAGCGTCGCAGGTTCCTCTCTATGATCGATCAGGACGGAGCCTGATCGGTCTGGTCATGATCTGATCGGTCTGGTGACTGATCAAGAGGCTTCCTGATCGGTCTGGTGACCGATCAGTAGGTCAGGACTGCGAAGCTCAGAAATCACCCAAGAAAGGGGTGGATCGTTCGGGTGATCGATCCACAACCTGGGATCGGTCTGGTGATCGATCCAGGAGAAGTCACAAAGAAATCGCGATTTCTGATTGAGCGTTGGGGACCGATCAGGACGGAGCCTGATCGGTCTAGACCTAGCCTGATCGGTCTGGTGACCGATCAGGAGTCGCTCTGATCGGTCGGGTGACCGATCACTTTAATTCAAATTGCACTGTCAGACGCTCTGATCGCGTCTGACCGTATCCGATTCGCTGATGTTTGCCTCTGGTATTTGATTTACTATGTGATATACTGCTCTAACAGTCTGATTAAGCTGCAGGTGACAGGGGAGGATTCAAACACTCAAGGAGAAGTCAATGGAGGCTTTCCTTGGAGCAAGTTTGTCCATTTCTCATCTCAGGTTGCAACGGCTGGAGCTGCAGGACTGAAGCCGCTGACTGAAGCTTGGCTGAGGGAGCTCAGGAAGTTCAGTAAGGGTTCAGTGGTAGCTGGCGTTGGCAGTGAGGCAGCTGGAGGCTGCTGGAGATAAGGTCACTTGATGCTTAGTGGAGAAATAAAAGGGACGAGAGACAGCTTCGGTGAAGCAGAGTTCTACAGCCTGTGTTTTGAGTTCTTGCCGCCTTGAGTTCTCCACAACTTCTTGCTGTGTTCTTGAAGTTTCCATCATTCTGAGCAAGCGATCGAGAAGCAATCATCCACTACATGAGTACTTGAAGGAGAGAACAAGGGGCTGGGAGTCCGATAGTGGGAAGACACGAAGAAGGGTTCTTGCGTGAGATCGCCACTGGGTGGAGCTCAGGGAAGCTTGCTGTGTTCTTGTCCTTGCTGAGTGCTTGAGTAAGATCCTTCTTGTTGTTTCATTGAGCTGAAACATTTATCTGTGATTGAAACGTTGTGAAGAGGTTTCTCCACCGAGAAGGAGGTTGCTTTATATCCGGTGTCAACCGGGGCTTGATCTGCCGACGATCAAGGGATCGCCCACCTTAAGGGCACGCCAAGGAGTAGGGGCAAGTTATCCCCGAACCTTGTAAATCCTCCTTGTTAGCGATCTTGCTAGCTATGTTTGGTTTGTTTGTGTGTTAGTTTTCTGCATACCTTGTTTTCTATTCTTTCCGCTGTGCTACTGACTTCTAAGTTGCAGAAACATGTTAAGTGCCAAAGAGAAAAGTGATTGGCTATATTCACCCCCCCCCCTCTCTAGCCATCTCGTTTCCAACACTTACAACCAAACACCCGAAGGTGTTTAACCGTAGGTGGTTTTCCAAACCAAAGCTCATGGGGAGTCTTCCCTAAAAACCTATGAATGAGGACCCGATTTTGTACATAACAAGCTGTATTTACAGCTTCAGCCCATAAGTAACTCAGGAGTGAGTACTCATTAAGCATGCTTCGTGCAGCCTCTTGTAGAACACGGTTCTTCCTCTCTACAACACCATTTTGTTGTGGTGTTCTAGGAGTAGAGAACTCATGTCTATAACCCTTATCTTGACAAAATTCCAAAAACCTTTGATTTTGAAATTCACCTCCATGATCACTTCTAATTGTCTTAATTGTTAATGATTTTTCATTTTCTACTCTTCTACAAAAAGAAATGAAAACATCTAAGGTTTGGTCCTTATATTTTAAAAAGTAAGTCCATGTATATCTAGTGAAATCATCAATGATCACAAAACAATATCTACTTCCATTCAATGATATGATAGTACTACAATCAAATAGATCCATGTGAAGTAAATCTAATGCAGTAGAAGTACTTACAGCGCTTTTACCTTTATGTGCAGATTTTGTTTGCTTGCCCATTTGACATGCATCACAAAGTTTATCTTTCTCATACTTGATGCTTGGTAAGCCACGAACCAATCCCTTGTTGGCCAACTTCCAGATGTTCTTCATGTTCACATGTGCTAGTCTCCGGTGCCAAAGGGTGGACTCTTCTTCTTTTGACATGAAACACTTAGCAGAAACATTAGTAGCACTTTTAAATGAAACTTGATAAATATTATCTACTCTTGCTCCTACTAGTACCATGTCCAAGGTGTCATGTTGTCTAACTAGACATTGACTTGGTTGGAAGTCAATTGTGTAACCCGTGGCACACAATTGACTCACACTTAGGAGATTAAATTTCATCCCCTTGACTAGAAGGACATTTGAAATTCTAAGACATTCGGATATTTGAATGTCTCCTATGCCTATGACCTTAAGACTACCATTGTTACCAAATGATACATTACCTCTACTTTTCTTGTGAAGTGTGGTAAACAATGATCTATCCCCGGTCATGTGTTTGGAGCATCCACTATCAACGAACCAAGTTGATAGATGCTCCCCCTCAATCATAACCTACACAATTCGAAAAATAGAAGTTTTAGGTACCCAAACCTTGGGACCTAAAGCATCAACTAAACATGACTTAGGCACCCATGCCTTGACCACTTTCTTTTGAATTTTGGGTGTCCTAGATTGTCTCATATCAGTCCTAGACATCAAGGACACAAATGAGGGTTCTTTAGGTCGGTAACCAATACCGGCCCTATTGTAGACCGCCCTTTGGGCATTTAAGATTATGTCTAGGGTCTTAGAGCTAGTTGAGAACTTCTCAAGAATATTCTTGAGTTTCTCAACTTCACTCTTCAAAGATTTGTTCTCTTCTACTAACAAGTCATCATGCAAGACATTGACTTCCTCAACCTTAGAGGATTTCAACTTTTCAACTTCAAGTTTCAATGATTTGATTTCATCTTCTAACAATTCAACATGCAAATCATCAATGTTATCATCTCTAGATAATTTCAATTGATCAATTTCTAATTGCAATGTTTTAACCTTATTCTTTGATTTCTTAAGCATACTAGTTAAACATGCAATTGCTCTATAACATTTTTTAAGCTCGGGAGAAGTTACCTCTTCATCATCCGAATATGATAAAGCCGCGTTTGAGGTGCTTGAAGATTCATCACTGCTCTCCTCTCCAAGAGTCATGAGTGTCACTTGCCTTATGCTCTTCTCCTCCTTCTCTTCATCGGATGAGCTTGAGGATGACTCATCCCAAGTGACCTTCAAGGCCTTCTTCTTCTTCTTGGATTTCTCTTCTTTTCTTTTGGATTTCTCTTCCTTCTTCTTTAGTTTCAGACATTCATTCTTGAAATGCCCTTTTCTACCACACTCAAAGCAAGATGCATTAGTCTTATCAAGTTTGGATTCACTAGAGTTACCTCTACTCTTGAAACGTCGATTCCTTCGCATCATCCTTCGCACGAAGTTTGCCATCTCGGAGGAAGAAGAGCTGCTGCCATCTTCCTCGGAATCGGACTCGGATGAGGATGAGGATGAAGACGAAGAAACCTCCTTCTCCTTCTTCTTCTTGTTTGACCGGTCACCTGCAACTAAAGCAATCCCCTTCTCCTTGGGGCCTTTGTTAGCCAATTCATGCAATTCCATCTCACAAAATAAATCATCTAATTTTACAATGGATAGATCCTTGGAAACTTTGTAGGCATCCACCATGGATGACCACAAAGCATTCCTTGGAAAGGCTTTCAAGACATACCTCACAAGGTCGCGATTCTCGACCTTTTCATCAATCGAATGAAGCCCATTGAGGACTTCCTTGAACCGACTATGAAGCTCACTTACCGATTCATTCTCCTTCATGGAGAGATTTTGAAGTTGATTGAGGAACAAGTCCCTCTTTGCTATTCTTGAGTCTCGGGTGCCCTCATGGAGTTCGATGAGTTTGTTCCACAAGTCCTTTGCACTTGTGAAAGGACCAACCTTGATGAGTTGGTCTTTGTTCATGCCACATTTTAGAGTGACAACCGCCTTCGCGTCGGCTTCACTTTTCCTAGTTTGTTCAGCAGTCCACCTCCACGATTCGGGTTCTTTGCCTTCATCATCCTTAGGAGGGGTGAATCCCTCCTTCACCGTGAACCAAGTATGGATGTCCAGCTTCAAATAATATTCCATCTTCGATCTCCAATATTGGAAATCAGCACTATCGAAGAATGGAGGTCGGGTGGTGGAAAATCCTTCTCTCAAAGCCATCTTGTTGATAACTCTCGGATGTTAAGCCGCAAACAGAGCCCCAAGCTCTGATACCACTTGTTGGAAACCGGATGGCTAGAGAGGGGGGGTGAATATAGCCAATCTCTTGGACTTAAACACAAAACAAGGTTTACAAGGTTCGGGGATAACTTGCCCCTACTCCTTGGCGTGCCCTTAAGGTGGGCGATCCCTTGATCATCGGCAGATCAAGCCCCGGTGTTCACCGGATATAACGCAACCTCCTTCTCGGTGGAGAAACCTCTCCACAGCGTTTCAAACAAGAATATAGATTTAAGCTTAATGAAACACAGAGAATACTCTTACTCAGCACCTAGCAAGGACAAGAGCACAGCGAGCTTATCCCGAGCTCCACCCAGCGATGATCTCACGCAAGGACTCCCTCCTTCGTGTCTTCTCACTGTTGGACTCCAAGCTCCTTGTTCTTTCCTCCCAGCACTTACGTAAGAGTTGGTTGCTTCTCGATTGCAGTTGCTTGCTCAAAGTGATGAAGACTTCAGAAACACAGTAAGCAAATTGTGGAGAAACACAAAGCGCAGCAAGAACTTCAGCAAGCTCAACAACGAAAACTGTCGAACGCTTCTCTTGCTTCAGCCGAAGTCTTCTTCTCCTTTTGTTTCTCCACCAAGCATCAGATGACACCATCCCTGCAGCTCCTAGCTGCTCATCTGCCAACGCCAGCTACCACTGAGCTATCCCTGGACTCCCTGCGCTTCCCTCAGCCAAGCTCCAGTCTGCAGCTCGGCCGTTGCAACCTGAGATGGAAAAACGAACAAACCTGCTCCAAGGAAAGCTCTCCATTGACCCTCCTTGAGTGTTTGAATCCTCCCCTGTCACCTGCAGCTTAATCAGACTGTTAGAGCAGTAAATCACACAGTAAATCAAATATCAGAGGCAAACAGCAGCGAATCGGATATGGTCAGACGCGATCAGAGCGTTTGACAGTGCAATTTGAATTAAAGTGATCGGTCACCGGACCGATCAGAGAGACTCCTGATCGGTCACCAGACCGATCAGGCTGGGTCCTGATCAATCCCCAACGCTCAATCAGAAATCACGATTTCTTTGAGATTCTCCTGGACCGATCACCAGACCGATCCCAGGTTGTGGATCGATCACCGGACCGATCCACCTCTAATTTGGGCGATTTTTGAGTTTCGCAGTTCAAAACTCCTGATCGGTCACCTGACCGATCAGAGTGTCTCCTGATCGGTCACCAGACCGATCAGATCATGCTCAGACCGATCAGGCACCGTCCTGATCAATCTTAGTGAGGAACCCGCGATGCTAGATCGTTCTCCAGAACGATCTGCACAGTGATCCTGATCGGTCACCAGACCGATCAGGAGCAGTTCAGCAAGGGAACTCAACCTCACTGTTCGCTCCCTAATCGGTCACCAGACCGATCAGGAGCCTGTCAGTGGGTGAAACGCATACTCCCTGATCGGTCACCAGACCGATCAGTCATCGCTGGATCGGTCACCAGACCGATCCACGAAGGAGCACCGTGCTAACTCCCTGATCGGACACCAGACCGATCTAGGAGCTCCAACCCAGCCCTCCAAGCTAGGGTTTCATCCACCTTAGCCCTCCAAGCTAAGGATTTCTCACCTAAACCTCCAAGTTGGGAATTTGCACCTAACCCTCCAAGTTAGGACTTTTCACCTAGCCCTCCAAGCTAAGACTTTTCACCTAGCCCTCCAAGCTAGGACTTTTCACCCAACTCTTCCGGATTAGGACTTTTCCAAACCTAGCCCTCCAAGCTAGGACCTGACCCTCCAAGCCAGGACTTTTTCACCTAATTCTCCAAGATGGGAATTTGCACCTAACCCTCCAAGTTAGGACTTTTCACCTAGCCCTCCAAGCTAGGACTTTTCACCCACCTCTTCCAAATTAGGACTTTTCACACACCTAGCCCTCCAAGCTAGGATTTTCAACACCTAGCCCTCCAAGCTAGGATTTTCCATACCATGTTTGATCCCCGATCAGGACTTCATCATAATCATCAATAATCATCCACCTAAACTAAAATCGATGTCAACACCAAAACAACAATCAGGGCCAGACTGCATCAACAATGTATACCCGAGGCCTATCGTCGGATTGTTACTCGAAGCCTCTGGCCAGAGCATGACATGTTCAGAGTATGAATCTCTTAAATACATGAGAGTAATTAGAATCCGTAGGACGAGAAAACGTTACTTGGGCTAGGTGTGACATAGTCAGCCTAGTGGGGACTGACACACATAGACCATGTCCTGAACCAAGTGGGTATAAGATGGTGAAGGGAATGGGGCACGATTCATTATAACTGCTGAAGGGTTTCAGAATTGTTTCTGAGGTCAACCGTTGATCTTTCGATTAATTGGGGATCATGATGTACTACTAGGTGCCACTCATGATCGTTCTATAATTGATTAATTATAGACGGCCAACATAAATCGAAAGTATATTTAGTCACACGCATTACGAGTAATCCGAGGGATTTAAAACGAGTTGAAAATTGAATTTTCCAATCAAGAGAGATTAGGTTTGGTTAAGCCAAACGATAAGTCGAATCTGAATTTTTCAGAGACACATCGGAAGCGTAAAATGGTTAAGTCTTTTGAAGACTTAATAGATGAATTAAATAAGTTTAATTCATTGGGGCGTGGCTTGGATGGGTCGGCCAAAGAGGGTCTCCATCCTCTTTGCTTGGCCGGCCACAACAAAGGGAGAGAGAACCAAGTTTTTTGTTCAATTTATAAAATAAACCAATTGTGTGGTTTGTTTTATAAAATTATGGATAATATAAATTTTTATATAATAAACCAAGGTTTGGTTTATTTTTCATGGAAATTAAAATGAACCATGGATTGGTTTATTTTATTTTATAAAATCAATCATGGATTGATTTACCATGATAAGAAAATTTATTCCATAAGAAAAAAGGAGACTTGGTCGGTTTTTATCATGAATTAAAATATGATAAAACTTGGCATGATGGAATAAGTCATAGAAAATTTATTCCATAAGAAAAAAAAGACTTGGCGGTTGAGAGGCCACTATATAAAGGACCCAAGGCAAGGCTTGGAAATCAATCGAAGTATTCTTGCCTGGGCTCTCTCCCTCTCCTCCCTTCTTTCTCTTGGCCGGCCACAAGGCTCTTCTCCCTTCTTCTTGCCATGAGCACAAGGAGAAGCACCGAGGCGATAAAGTTCTTCCGTTGGGACGATCTTCCTCTCCGGCCATTATCATCTTGGGATTGGGCGCAAGTCATCTTCCTCCTTCTCGCCGGAATTGTGATTCCGGCCAACCTTGGTAGTGAGTTTTTCGATGTGATTACTTCTCTCTTGATTTTTTTTGTCGCGTTCTCGGAGAATCTAGTAGTTCTCGAGAACACGAAACTCGTGGCTTTGCGAAGTCATCCCGAAGATACTCGGCGTGGACGCGAATAGAGGCGGAGCTTCCGAGGGACGCTTACGGTTGGATCTCGTCCCTTCCTTCGAGTTACGCGAGGTAATACGTAAATTAGTTTACGTTTCTGCAAAATTTTAAATATATGATCATGTCTACACAAGATAAAGTTGCATGCTTAGATGTGTGGTTAAATAATTTGAGAAATTATTTATGCTAAACCTTCTGCTGCACGTAATTAATTTTAAAATTACGAACCCGCATCCATGTCAACATGCACCCGGTCCCAACAGCTTGGTCGTGTGGGATCCACACAGTCGTGCAATCCAGTGCACAGGTAGTGCGGCCCACCTATAAAAGGGAGTTTCCTCCCCTTTGCTTGGGGAGGAAGCTTCCCCTTTTGGGAAGACCCATTCTTGGGCATCCCTTCACCTTCGGTGACCTCTCCGACGATCCAAGGACATCTTCAACATCCTATTTTGGAAAATGGGGAACTGGGGAACTTATGTTATTGCCGTGAGTCACATGGGGAACTTATGTTATTTTGGAATTTGCTGAGTTTGGTGTAAACGCTTGTGGTTGAGGTTAATTCTTTTGATGCATTAGCTATGATTCATGGAGGGAATGCATGATCAATCATGAGATAGTTGGTGGAGTAGATTATGTTTTAGGAGATAGGTGTTTAAGTTATTTCTTTGAGCTTGTAAAACCTTACCGTGTGATACACTTAGGTATGTGTGTAAATTTTTGTATCTAAATAGAAACATTGATTAGGTAGGGATAGACATGATTTGGGGTTAAGTTAGGATGGAACCTAATCTTTGTAAATTAGAAAATGAACAGGAAGTAAATCATTTATGGTTAATTAATGGACCATCGTTAGAACAATTTCTACTCAGGGTTGGAATTCGGCTTAGGTTGTTGTTACTTATTTAGGTGGCTAAGTATGTGTAGTATTGTTTAGCTATTTAATGAATTGTATAAATAGTTAAACCTTGTCTTTGATATAGGACTCTAACTTGGCACGAGCACTTGGACATGAGTTTTACTTGGATACATCATATATTTAATACGGGTACTTCTCCCTTTGTATTCTGTAGATTATTTATCTTAAGTGCATGACTGTTTATGTCTGAGTAGGGCTGCTTTACCTTGTCCTTTGTTGTTTTTAATATCGTTCATTGATACTTTCTTTGCTTGATCTTCGAGCTAATCATATTTTATGTTTGTATAGTCTCATCGTTGATTTTCTATTTTGTAAAGTACCGCTTGTACGTGAGTACTTAAAAATGTTCATTAAACACAACTAGGATTGGTTGACATTAGAGATTGTAGGATGTGTATACTGAAAGACATGATTTCTTTATATGAACATCTTATTTTGAAATGAGAATCACACTACACTAGGTGTTTGTTTATAATAGTACATACACGAAGTCCATTGCTTTGCATTGTAGATAACATGGTGTGTGGTGTCACACGGAAGATCATGTTATCGGTTCCTTACTGAGCATAAATAGAGGCCCACAACCGAGATGGAATTGGACAACCCATCGGGATGGTTGTAGTGTAATTAGGTGTGGTTGGTCTTGACCATAGAAATACACTAGTGTGCTTTGAGTACATTGAGTAGGACCAAAACCCGAGGTTATCTGATTTGTACTGACTCAATAATTGGATAGGACCTCAAGATATTATTATGGAGTACGATCCCTTAATCCCGAAATAATATCAGGCATATATTATTAATTATTGTTTCTTTAATTTAACAATGGGCGAGATCTATTATGTTAGATCGATAGACCTGGTAAGTTGGAAAATAATATTAATAATATGATGTGCCGATGATTATTGACGGAATCCGTGTCCTGGTGAGTCAGGATGATGATGCCCCCTTGATGAGCTCAAAAGGTTCATCGTGCCAAACCCTGCAGGTGGATTTGATGCGGCACGTTGATAAGGTTGAGTGGTACTAATCAAGGATCCAGAAGTTAATTAATTTAAATTGTCAATAATTTAATTAATTAACGGGCATGCGCGATCTTAAACACGGGGGGATGGATGACTCGTAATAAGTGGAGCTCATATGTAAATATGGGGGTTGGTAAGGTAAGTCAATGAGGGTCCTTTAGTGGAATGGATCCTCATTAATGAACCGGGTCCATTAGCGGGCAAAGATCTAACTCCTCCTCATGGTTCCTACCGTAGCCCTATATAAACCCCATAGTGGCATGGAACCAAGGGTTAATCGATCTGGTGGATGAATCCAAGGAGACACAAGAAAAACCTAAGATTTTCTCTCCTCCTCTCTTTTTCTCTTTCCCTCCCTCCCGATGCATCGACTCATGGTGGTGAGTGTCTTCACGGTTGCAATTGCCACCTTGGTCGGCAGCAATTGAGGTGGCTACTGCCGCCTCGGGTTTACTACCGAAGGCAAAAAAAGGTTGCCTTGGTCGGCAGCAATTGAGGCGGCTACGGCCGCCTCGGGATTACTGCTGAAGGCAGAAAATTGTTGCCTTCGTCGGCAGCAATTGAGGCGGCTGGGCCACCTCGGGATTGCTGCCTTGGTTGGCAGCAATTGAGGCGGCTAGGCTACCTCGGGATTGCTGCCGAAGGCAGCAAGCTGCCTTGGCCGACAACAATTGATGCGGCTACGGTCGCATCGGGAATTGCTACCGAAGGTAGCAAGAATTGCTGTCGAGAGGAAGAAAAATTGCTGCCGAGAGTTTTCGGTTGGGAGAGGAGGAGGTAAGTTGCGAACACAAGTTGGAGTTGTGGGGCAACTTGGAGTTGTTTAGATCACAAGAACTCTAAGATACTTGTTGTTCATACGTTAGCAGTGGAGGAAGGAATCAATTGGGTTTGTGTTTGGATTATCTCCTAGGAGCGGCCGGCGGCATCCCTTTGGTTGGGGATTGGTTGGTGCAAGGAGAAGGGATTGACTTGGTGGCCACAGGTCTTGGTAGATTGTCGCCCACACAACGTCCAAGAGGGGAGGGTCATATGGTAGAAGATCGTAAGGTAACGGAAGATATATTCTTCCCTGGCTCCTTATGTTCATTTTGTGCCTTATTCATTAGTCTCGTCGTTTTATGTTTGTTATATAATTATTTTGATTGTGAATTATAGTTAATAATTATTTAACTGGACCCCGACCATAAACACAAATGTCGGCGATCAACTCGTCGCCTTTTCCGCGGTCGAACGGTCGAGTAAATCACATGGCTGATTTTGGCAATCGGCCGAGTTGTGATTTGGATTGTTCGATACGGCACGAGACGGTCGATGGGAGACGGCTCTCCATTCGGATTAAATTTTTAATCCGTAGGCATGGAGAGGTTTCTTGGATCGACCAGGTATTCGCTTAGGAAACCCGCCAAGTCATACCCAACAGAGATACCCTACGTAGTAGTTTAGTTGCATGTTTGGTGATTTGTGGTAGTTATTGGTTGTATTGTTGCATTGTTGTTATTTGGTTGTTTGTGCATTTAGTGTCATGCACCATATCTACACAGTTACATATTGACGAGTATTGGCTTCCATATGGTTAAGCTGTCGTCAGTCATTTAGTTTCTTTGCCCACTCAACCACTCATTGTTGTAGTTGCTAGAGAGCAAGCAACTGTCCTGTTATGCTACACTCGACCACTCATGTGCAGTGGATGTTAGAGTTGTAGGCAAGAAGTTGACACCCTCGCCGTTGTTTTCGAGGGATACCAGAGTTGTTGGTGGTTCCCCCTTTTTCTTGGAGTTTTTGGAGTAGTTGGCTCCCTAACATCCTATCTACTCAACCATATATACTAGTGGTATTCATTGGAGTGTGTATATTTGTCACACCCTACCCACTCGGTCACACAAATGTAATGTGATGGCGGCTTAACTGGCGTTAGGGGTGACACATGTTATTGCATCATATACTTTTATTGCATTATGCATTTTCTTATGTTTACTGCATTTATATGAGCTATGATTGCTGCACTTAGTTAACATGCATGTATGTTTTGATATTATGTTATCACTATGTTTCATACATGTATAGTTACTATTTTGCTTCCTAGAGACTATACACTGTTGTTTCTTTTACTTGTTATACCTTTTGTTTATGTCATGCGTTTATCTACTCTTATACTCGTAGAGTCCGCCCGGACTCACCACCCCACTATCTACTTTTGTTTCACGTAGCATATAGATGCGTTACTTGGTGCCAGGATAGGATCCATTGCCAATCCCACGGTGTCGAGTTATTTTGGAGTTTGCCTAAGGGTTTAGTTTATTCTCCGCAGTTTCTCTGTTTCCGCACTTCTTTTATTTCTGCATTTATTTTATTAATCCAGTAATGTCTTAGTAGATTTATGTTTATATATTATTGGACTTTGTTAGATGTTGGTATGTTCATTTTTGGACTTTTATTGAATTTTTCTTTTGTATATGGACTCTCTGCTATTTTTGGTTTCTTAATGATATTAACTGTCTGCTATGTTTATGTTTATCATTCTTATTAATATATAATGCATGGTTGTGGAGCTTTTTAATTTATATTTGTGATAGCTGAGCCATCGTAGGTGTGAGAATTATGTATAAATGTCCCAACTTGTCCATCATACAGGGGAGGTGCTGCCCGATTTTCGAGCAAGCATGGCCTCTAGGGGCGTGATAATTTTTGGTATTAGAGCCAAGTTTTGCGAGTTAAATTGGTGTATGTTGGTTTTACGGAGTTATTTTTTCAGGGTTATCGATATTTTATGGATATGTATATATTTTTGTTGAGTCATTTTCTCAATATGGTTATGTTGCCCGAGTTCGAGTATGTGTTCGAATTTTGCATAATAGTTTTTCTTGACTTGTTTGTGTTGGGACTTGTCGGTGATTCTCCCGGCGACGAGTAAGTAAGGTATATCATTGATAATTGTTTTATCTGTTGTATTCATTACTGTGTTTAAGGTTGTATAGACATATGCTAGTTTAATTGGATAGCATAATGTTACTTATATTCGACTACTTGTTATTGTTTGGACATAGTTTAGCTTGATGACTTATAGTCAACCAGTTTATTCATAATCAGGGTTGGGAGTGACCATGAAGGTGAGTAGTGGATATGTTGTGGATTTGACTCTGTTGCGGAGGATGTTGATTCCCTTGTGGCACCGACCGAGGAGTCGGAAAATGAGAGTCGAACCTGTCCACTATCTATTTGAGATCAGGGGTCACCGTCTTTAGGAATCTTTGTGTCCATGCTAGTTCTAGTACTAGTATCAATTGGGTGAGAATTGGAGATTTTGGTAACATGATTAATATTGGATTGAGTTACTGTAATACATGACCTCTACATACTATCCTAGTTGATGGGAGATTGGTTTACCCTAGTCCATGGGGATGTTGATCGTGGATTAATTGTACCCAGTTAGTTGACTAAGAGAGTACTTTCGGATTGGAGGAACTGAAATAGGGTGGTTTATAATGCAATGGTTAGTCAACTCGCCTAATATTACTTTATGAGAGATTCAAGCTCATAGACTTGACATATATGGTTAGATAATCCCGACAGTATATTGGGATATACACCCACGGGTATGTGGGGAACAGTGTATTAGTTATTTATCACGTATGAGATTTAATCGTAGTTTGATAAAAATTTTAGAAGATGATCTTCGAGTCACAAAGTGTTGGTTGACAGTTATATAAGAAAGATATTCGATGATTGTGTCTCTTCAATATTAATCAGGAAGTAATCAATTTTGATTGAATGTTTTAAGGATGAATTGAAATTGACGGATCTGTGATAGTGTTTGGTGTTCTATGATGATGAAGTGATCTGGTAATGATTTGGGTTGCTTTAATCGGAATTGATTATCTAGTTAATGGATTTGGCAGTGATAATTATATATATATTATCAATTGGGAAACGTCAAACAGTGTGTTGATCAAGGTGAATCGAGTTGGATGTCATAGATTTATGGGGACTCCTGTATTGATACAGTTGACATTGAACATGTTGGAAAGATAAATCAAATCAGCTGTGAACATCTTGCAGATCGAGAGGGCAAAAGAATAACTTTTTGTATGATTGAGAAGTTGGATATTCATCCATACATGGATAGCATTTAAAGGAAGAGGTTGGGAAAAAAAGCGTAGATCGACATATACTGCCAATAAAAGCATCTATAAAGAGATTCATCGTGAAGATTAAAAGAAGGTATAATCTAAGGGGAACTACAGAAAGAGGTTTTCAAAGTTAGTGGTGGGATTATGTTTTTTAACTGTTTAAACATCCACTTTAACTTGAAGCCTACAAGTTTCTCTGCCTGAACTTGTTGGATTAACCAGTGGGATCAGTGTTTGAAAGCATTGATTAAAACTATGAATTAAAATCTTAAGTCGTGTTAATTGGCATAATTGATATATATATATATATATATATATATATATATATATATATTCCACAATGGTGTTGAGATGTAGAATGACATTGATACTAGCACAAATGATGATGATGATGGTGCAATGAACGATGCGCTGATGCTAAAGGAGAAGCCAACCCTCAAGAGATGCAAGGGAGAGTGAGATCAGTAGTGGAAGAGATAGCCTGATCTTCCGGAGAAGAAAGGAGCGACACATTCTGGGCTTGAACCTGTGAATTAATAGTGATGTCTCATGCCTGCCGAATAAAATAAATTTGGTTTGATACTAAGCTAATCAAATCGAGCCCCAATTAGGCCCTACTACTTGATTCCACTCAACCCAGACAATAAACCTTTCCCAAAGGACTCAAACACTACAATTACACTTCTATTGGCTTCTTAAAGCCTATTAATCAGGCTTGTTAGCTCAAATAACCAATAAAATTCGAAATTAAATGGCAGTACAAATTTTAATTAAAAATTTACAGGTTCAAATGGATTTATACATTGAAGAAATATGATGCAAATCCAATCACTACAAAAAAACAGCTATTCTGGGACGAATTTTGGGACGAATTTTAAAAAAAAATTCGTCCCAAAAAATTTAGGGACGAATTTGGCGACAAAAAAAAAATCGTTGCAGATTTGCCGTCGCCAAATTCTGGGACAAAAATCTAGATTCGTCCCTGAATTTGGCGACGAAATTATTTTTTCGTCCCCAAATTCGTTGCTAAATTGCAACGAAAATAAAATTCGTCCCAAACTCTATCCCAAAATTCGTCCCAAAAATCGTTGCCAAATTGCAACGAAAATAAATTCGTCCCAAAATTCGGTACCCACAAATCTAAACTTTGCGACGAACCTGTTTCGTTGCAGAATCTGGGACGAAAAAATATATTCGTCCCAGAATCTGGGACGAAAAAATATATTCGTCCCAGAATCTGGAATGAATTTGAATATTCGTCCCAGATTCTGGGACGAATTTGAATATTCGTCCCAGATTCTGGGACGAATTTGAAGTTTCGTCCCAGATTCTGGGACGAATTTGATGATTCGTCCCAGATTCTGGGACGAATATAGATTCGTCCCAAATGTAATTTTGTTACAAATCCAATAATTAGTTTTAGATTCAGGGACGAATCAATAAATTCATCCCTGATTTTGGGACGAATTCACTAATTCGTCCCAGATTCAGGGACGAATATTTGAATTCGTCCCAGATTTAGGGACGAATCAGTGAATTCGTCCCAAATTCAGGGACGAATTTTTGAATTCGTCCCAGAATCAGGGACGAATCAGTGAATTCGTCCCAGATTCAGGGACGAATCAATGAATTCGTCCCTGATTTTGGGACGAATCCAAAAATTCGTCCCAAAAACTGAGAGATCATGTTGAGGATGATTTTTTTTTCTTTACAAAATTCTTCCCAAATTGTTCAAATTTCTTCGAATACAATGAATATTATCAATTTAACTACGTTCAATATATCTATACAGATATAAAATAGTACAAATCAATACATATCATCATATCCATACAAATATAAACCATCCAAATATCCATACAGATATAAAACATCCAAACAAAACATATCATATCCATATGATTCAAATAACATCCAAATATAATACAAGATAAATGATCACATACAATCCATAAAAATCCATAAAGTCATGAAAAAAACTACAAGAACATCAAGATATCAGCCTCTTTCATTGGCAATCTTGCTTCTTTCATTTGCTGCTTTTCCTACATAAACAAACAAATAACAAAATGAGTTATTCAGGAAATGTGGTTGACATAACAAAATGTGCTTTATCGCTAGCAAATGGAAAACAAGACAAAATCATATAAGACAATCATAGAGAGATATGTGTATGGATATGATACAACAATTGATCTCTATACTAGCTTGTTTCATATAGACAAAATTCAATAACCATAGTTACCAAATATTTCAGCAAGCTTCTCTTCAGCACCGGCTGCATGTAACAAAATAATGATATTAATAAAACCAAAATTGGTCAGAGATGAGAAGAAGAATGCTAGTTCAAGGAAAACGACACTTAACATTTCATCATACAGAAAAATAGCCAAGGACATCTCTCAACTTGCTTCCTTTGACATCTTTTGACAAAACTACTACAAAAGCAAAGACCATATTTTCAAGAATTGAAATCAGATGTAGCTATCAGTGTATCATATCTAATCATTCATGAATAACAAACATAGCACATTTTAATATGCAATTATGAGATAATTAAAAGCAATTTGAGTTTCATATACTCTTGACTTCCCCTAATAAAGAGCATAGGAGAAACCCAATGGTTATTAACATAACTTCTAATGCTATTGGATAAACAACTTTTAGTCTCTAGAACTATCTACCCAACCACCCACCTACTATCTGAACTAATGTCACAAATGAGGAATTAAAAGAGTACTGAAAGTGAAAATGAACTTTATTGTCTTAATATTAAGTTTGTCGCTTCACATGATTTTCAATGCATGAAAAGTTTCTACCAATAACAAGTGCGATATCCATATAATCTGAACACATAACACTGATATTATCATACTTGAAGTACTTACAAGGTCCATTTGCAGATAGCGGTCAATCTCTGTATATGCCATTAATCTGCAACATAAAATGTAGCAACAAATCAGTAAATATAAGATGTCCTTTAGTATAAAAATGTACTATATTTGTATTCTCTCACACGGCCAGCAATATATATAAAAAATTTACTCGCTTGAGCACAAAAACGTCAACACCTACAATTGGAAGAAACATAATTATACTTTTTTTTTTGTTAATCATGAGATTTCTATATTATAAAAATTTAAAGTAAGTATTGTAAGTAACTATAGTAATGAGTCAAATATATTTGAAGAGATCTTTTATTTCTTCTAAAAATTGAGACAAGGAATTCCAAACAGTACATTTTCTATCAGACAACTCAACATGCAAAAAGGTTTCTCACCTGAGAAACTGCAAATGCCACCAAGAAAAGAGAGGAAAAAAGTTTGAAGATGTTGACTGCTTTTGCTCGCTTAAACTTAAATGTGTTTAACATGATACTAAAGTAGGAGTTATAGTGTTCAAGTTCTACTAACCATAAAATATTGTCGATACCTTTACCTTCGATACAACGATCTTCGAAACTCATTAGCATTACATAAACAAGTGTGACAATCCCTAACACACGAGCCTAAAAATAACATTAAAATTTTGGGGTTTAAATGAAACATCATTAGGGAGACAAATAGAAGAGCACAAAGTAGTTCACTTTGAGTAGAAAAAGGTCAGACAGTAAAGAACAAGTGGGAGGAGGAACTTATTCTATGCTGTTGTTGCATGCATTATTCCCTTTGCCAACATCTGATTTGATGATGCCTGGAATGAGTAAACTCACAAGCTTTTTGCAGGCAAAAGTAGCAAGGGGGCTCTCTTCTCAGTTCTCATTCCCATGAATGAGGGCCACTGCACTTTTATGAGTATCTCCAAACAAATTAGATTAACTAAAGTAATTAGTGTGTTTGAATAAGAATTTTTTACCTTCAAAATTTTGTTGTTTACCCTTAAAGAAATGTTATGCTCTTCCTCCTCTTCTTTCTGTGCTGTTCCTGCAAAAGCTACTGCAATTGACTCCTTTGAGGCTTGCACAATAAAAAACAGATAGAACCCGTCAAGCCTTCCCACCTTCCAAGCAACAGCATCAAGATAATCAAGGAAGTCACCAACTCAGCTCCAGCTTCCATTTTTGCAATGGCAGAAGCAAGGAGATACCTACACCAATGAAGAAGAGAGAGGTTCACAACAAGGAACAAGAGGAAGAGAAGAAGAAGGAGGAGGAGGAACCACACGCACCCTCCACTAAGGGAGCTTTAAAGAGCTTCTTCACCAGCAAACACCACACCACCAAGAGCACAGCAAGAGGATTGGGTGCTCAGGGTCGATCTGCAAGGTGAGGGACATGGAGAGACCAGAGGTTGTTGCTGCTGCTCCTCAAGGTGAGACATGCAAAAGAAGGGGGCCTTCAAATGGTGAAGGGGCCAAGAACAGCAGCAGCCTCTTCCTTTGCAGCAGCAACCCCTGCTTCCTCTGCCTCGACGCCAGCAGCTCGAGGGCGACGCAGCCAGCGCCCCGCTGCCGCCGCCCGCCAGCGGCCAGCGGCTCGAGGGCGACGCCAGTGGCTCGAGGGTGACGCAGCCCGCGACCCGCTGCCGGCGCCCCGCGCCCGCGCCCCGCTGCCAGTGCTCGTCGGAGGTGTAGAAGGTGAGAAAAGAAGTAAAGAGAGGGAGAGAATGTACCTGTATCGCTGCTCCAAATCCACTCGCGCGCCTCCTCTCCAATTTCAGATATAGGGTTTAGGCCAAATGAGGGGATGGTGTAGAAGGTGAGAAAAGAAGAAAAGAGAGGGAGAGAAAGTGCTCCAAATCCATGCGCGCGCCATCTTCAATTTCAGATTAGGGTTTAGGCCAAATGAGCGGATGAGATGTTTTATAAAAAATCATTTTGGGATGAATTTTTTTCGTCCCAAATTTCATCCCTAATTTTGCAACAAATTTTACTATTCGTCTCAGATTTTGGGATGAATCTAGAATTCGTCCCAGAATCTGGGACGAATTACTAGATTCGTCCCAGAATCTGGGACGAATCCAGGATTCGTCCCAAATTAAAATTAATTATAAATACATAAATTGATTCTAAAACACTACCTAGAGATATTGGAATTACACGAAATTGGTTCCTACGTGTTCGTCTACTTCTCCTGAATTTATAAGCACTCTCAAATATAAATTTAAATTAATATATCTAAACCAATGATTTTTTTTATCTGAATTTAATTTTTTAAATATTTTAGTATTAAAAATTTATGTTAATAAATTAAATATATTTAATTTTGCCTCAATAATGTTTGATAACATTTTTATAATCAGGAGAGCTAAACAAACACATAAAAGTAGTTTTGTATCATTCCGAGAACTATCTCTCTAACATCAATTTGTAACTCTGACTCATATTGAACTCATGATTAATTAGCTGTATATACATTTACATATTTAATTTAACTATCAAATATAAAAAATATTGGATCAAAATATTTAATTTATATTTGAGAGCACTTATAAATTTAGGAGAAGTAGACGAACACGTAGGAATCGATTTCGTGTAATTCCGATATCTTAAGGTAGGGTTTTGGACTCAATTTATGTATTTATAATTAATTTTAATTCTGGGACGAATCCTGGATTCGTCCCAAATTCTGGGACGAATCTAGTAATTCGTTGCAGAATCTGGGACGAATTCCTAGATTCGTCCCAGAATCTGGGACGAATCCAGGATTCGTCCAGAATTAAAATTAATTATAAATACATAAATTGATTCTAAAACACTACCTAGAGATATCGAAATTATACGAAATCGGTTCCTACGTGTTCGTCTACTTCTCCTGAATTTATAAGTACTCTCAAATATAAATTTAAATTAATATATCTAAACCAATGATTTTTTTATCCGAATTTAATTTTTAAAATATTTTAGTATTAAAAATTTATGTTAATAAATTAAATATATTTAATTTTGCCTTCAATAATGTTTGATAACATTTTTATAATCAGGAGAGCTAAACAAACACATAAAAGTAGTTTTGTATCATTTCGAGAACTATCTCTCTAACATTAATTTGTAACTCTGACTCATATTGAACTCATGATTAATTAGCTGTATATACATTTACATATTTAATTTAACTATCAATATAAAAAATATTGGATCAAAATATTTAAATTTTCTATTTGAGAGCACTTATAAATTCAGGAGAAATAGACGAACACGTAGGAATCGATTTCGTGTAATTCCGATATCTCTAGGTAGGGTTTTGGACTCAATTTATGTATTTATAATTAATTTTAATTCTGGGACGAATCCTGGATTCGTCCCAAATTCTGGGACGAATCTAGTAATTCGTTGCAGAATCTGGGACGAATTCCTAG
>JAGFNQ010000364.1:481951-533014 GCA_024364735.1 Boesenbergia rotunda | reverse complement strand
ATCAGACCTACGAAGAAGGTGGTGTTGTTTTAGGTTCAACTAATAGCTCATCACTATGAATTATCGGTTGCGGGTCTAGACTATGTGTCTCTGTAATGTCTATTGGAGTTTCTTGAACTTCATCAAGTTCAATGCCACTCCCACTATTTTCTTGTAA
The DNA here is from genome assembly GCA_024364735.1 of Boesenbergia rotunda. Lineage (NCBI taxonomy): Eukaryota > Viridiplantae > Streptophyta > Magnoliopsida > Zingiberales > Zingiberaceae > Boesenbergia > Boesenbergia rotunda. The sequence goes on along the minus strand of JAGFNQ010000364.1, from coordinate 532,857 downwards.
AAGAAATTCTTTTTCTAGAAATACAGCATGCCTTGAAACAAACATCTTTTGCTCCAAGGGATGATAGAATTGGTAACCCTTCGTTTCCTTAGGATACCCAATAAATAGACATTTATCAGACTTAGCATCCAATTTGTCTGATATAACCCGCTTCACATAAGCAGGACAACCCCATATCTTAAGGTGAGTTAAGTGAGGTTTCTTACTATTCCAAATCTCATATGGAGTAGTAGAGACTACCTTGGTCGGGACTCTGTTTAGCAAGTAAACAGCTGTCTTAAGTGCATAGCCCCAAAATGATTTTGGAAGAGTTGCATGATTCATCATAGACCTAACCATGTCCATCAAGGTTCGGTTGCGCCTCTCAGATACACCATTATGCTGTGGTGTATACGGCGGAGTCCATTGGGACAGTATCCCATTGTCCCTAAGATAATCTTGAAACTCTTGACTTAAGTATTCACCACCCCGATCGGATCGAAGTATTTTAATACTTTTGCCAAGTTGTTTCTCTACTTCATTTCTGAACTCTTTGAATTTCTCAAAAGCTTCAGATTTGTGTTTCATCAAGAACACATACCCGAATCGTGAGTGATCATCGATAAAGGTGATGAAGTAGCTATAGCCTCCTTGTGCTAGAGTTGACATTGGTCCACATACATCGGTATGTATTAGACCAAGCAATTCTCCCACTGGATTACCTTTTCCGGAAAAGGGTAATTTGGTCATCTTGCCTTTTAAGCATGATTCGCATGTATCAAATGAACCGGGTTCAAATGATTCCAAAATTCCACATCGTGTAATTCGGTCATGCGTTCTTACTTATATGGCCAAGACGACAGTGCCACGTGTAGGAGTCTATTCGATTATCTGTTCGAGCACGTTTGTTGCTAACTTCGATATTGAAAACGTCACTGGATAAATCTAACGTGTAGATGCCATTGCACAAAGTTCCATTCCCATAAAAAACGCCATTTAAAGTTATGTAACAACAATTGTTACTAAAAGTTAAATGATAACCTTTTCATTCAAACATGAAATAGATACAATGTTCTTTATTAATGAAGGAACAAAATAACAATTATCCAATTCTAAGACACGTCCAGTGGGGAGCTTTAGCAAATAGGTTCCGATGGCAACAGCAGCAATCTTTGCTCCATTCCAACTCGCAATTTGCTTCTCCTTTGACAGTCTTCTTCTATTCCTTAGCCCCTGTATGTCATTACATATATGTGAGCTACACCCAGTATCAAGTACCCAGGTATTTGAGGAAATAGAGTGACATTCAATAACGAAGATACCTGAAGAGGAAGGGGCATCGAATGCCTTATTCTTCAAGGACTCAAGATAACCTTGCAGTTTCTTCGCCAGTGACCCTCCTTGCCACAATGATGGCAAGTTCCTTTTGGTTTCTTTTCAGTCTTCTTGGCCTTTTTCTTCTTCCTTTTGTTCTGTTCTTTGGCCTTCCTCTTAGAACCTTTCTTCAAGGAACCAACTAACAGTACCGCCTTTTGATCCTGCTTTACAGCGGGCTCAACAACCTTCAGCATGTTGATTAACTCAGGAATGATAGTCTCCAGCTTGTTCATCCGATAGTTCATCACAAATTGTGAACAACTTTTGGGCAGACAATTCAGAATTAAGTCAATACTTAGTTCATGATCCATTGCAAAACCGAGTGTGCCCAGTCGCTCAATGTACCCCAACATCTTTAACACGAATTGTGAGGCAGAAGTGCCTTCCTGCATCTTTGAGGTGAAGAGGAGTCTGGAGACCTCGAACCTTTCGGATCTCGCCTGCTCTTCAAATAACTCATGAAGATGGAAGATGATGGTATAAGCATCCATATGCTCATGCTGCTTTTGCAGCTCAGGTACCATAGATGCTAGCATGATGCAACCCGCCATTTCAGAATCGGTCACATGTTTCTGATAGGCCAACAATTGGTCTGGAGTTGCATTCTCTGGAGGATGGTTGGGAAGTTGATTTTCAAGGACATAAGCAAGCTTCTCTGCCTTGAGGACTATCCTTAGGTTTCGAAGCCAGTCCATGAAGTTCGGCCCAGTCAGTTTATTGGTGTCCAAAATGGAACGCAAGTTTAGAGAAGACATGATCGAGTGATTATCCTAGAAATACAAATTGAGTTTATGTGAGAAGAATGATTAAAGAATGTATCAACATACATAAATAAAATCCTATTTATTTTTCAAATTGAATAACCCTTTTTATCAATTCGGGAGATCGTAGGAACATCTCCAAATAGGTTGATATCCAACCATAGATAAGAACAACCATGGCTGTGGCCATCAAGTTTTCTTAGCTATGAAGGTAGGTAATTACACCGATTACATATCACATATATGTAACTATCACTTTATGCTATCAACTAATTGAATGTTTGCATAAATCATTGGGTTGTTAACTCATTAACAAGTATGTACATTTACATAGCACCCAACTGCACCTCTCTTTACATCGACCTTGGCTGTGGCACAACAAATCGATGCTCCAAGCTTAAGGCTGACCCATTAATCAAGAAATAGTTTTAATATGGTTGGAGCTCATTCAACCGTTTAGTCAGGCTTGGATGTGTCCAACAACCAAAACTAAGGATTGACCTCTGACTCCAACTATATTATTCATAAACTAATTCCATGGTTTGAACATGTTGAGGTTCAAGTCGGGCATGGATGTGTCCATCAACCCAAACGAGAAACAAAACTCCGGTTCTAACCATATTAATGGAAGGTGTTAGCCTTAATATTTTGTAAGGGGTTTTGGGTCTCATCTTTTCTTTTAAGCACATTCATGACATTATGTCATGACTAACGATTTCCTTAATAAAGTATGTATGTGACTTAAGTTATCAAGTCTCATTAATTGAATTAGGAACCGGATTTCCTATTCTAATTTCATACTTATTAAAGGAATTGTTTTGGGAAACAATTTCCTAAATTGTCATAATCAATTTCGGAAATAATATGTTTAAGACTTTGATTTCTCTAAATCAAATCTTATTAAATTAAGAGGCAATTCCCTTAATTCAACGACATATTATTTTCATGAAAATCTCATTTAAGAAAACTCTATAGGAAACCATTTCCTAATTAATTTTGGAGACAACAATATGTAAGAGCATCACCTCTTAAATCATATTTTATTCATGGATTTAATTAATTACAACAAATCTTTTCTAAGGGTGGCTCCCCGAGGCTCAGATACCCAAAGAAAAATAATTTGTTGTAAATCCAATTGGACGGCTCCCCGAGGCTCAATCCAAATCAAACATGACAATTTCAATTAAAAATTGGGAAATTAAATTACAACAACTAGCTTTAAATTGGACGGCTCCCCGAGGCTCAATCCAAAATAAAGAATTTTGTTGTCAATTTAAAGACCAATTCAAATTTAATTGTCAATTAATTGTCCATGAATTTGTCTAGACTTTCTTAAAAGAAAGTGCCCAAAATTGCGAGATTTCATAAATTGGTTTTCAGAATAGTTGTAAGTTTCTGTTACAAAGAAAACTTACATATTTTCAAAATTGGAAAATTTCTAAAATTAGAAAAATTTCCAAAATTGAAAAGTTTCCAAAGATGGGAAGTTTTCACAATTATTATAAAATTTCAGAAACTAGAAATTTCAAAAGTTTGCGAAATTTCATGAGGATTTCCAAACTTTGAAATTCCTAAATCTAAAATTTATTATAATTGGAAAGTTTCCATAATTGAAAAATTTTCCAAAATTGAGATCATGACAAAGTGTTCCGCAAAACAATTATATGATTATGTCGAACACTAACCGGTTCTGATACCACTGTTGGGACCGGGTGCATGTCGACAAGGATACGGGTTCGTTAAATTCAATATTTTTACGTGCAGCGGAAGAATTAGCATAAAATAATTTCCTAAATTATTTTAACCACGTATCTAGCATGCAACCTTATGGTGTGTTGACATAATCATAAATTAAAACTTTACGGAAAAGTAAACTAATTTACATTATACCTCTCGTAACTCGAAGTAAGGGACGAGATCCAACCGTAGCGTCCCTTGGAAGCTCCGCCTCTATTTGCGTCCACGCCGAGTTCTCTTCGGGATGACTTCGCAAAGCCATGAGTTTTGTGCCGACAAGAACTACTAGATTCTCTAAAGACACAACAAAGAAGATCAAGAGAGGAAAGGGAAACTAACCAACAAAGAAACGGAATCGAATTCCGAGAAGAGAGGAGTCGCTATCCGCTTCTTCTTCTTCTTGTTTCGTTTCTCCTTCTTCTTGAAGCTCACGGCAACCACCTTGATGAGAGGATGCGCCGGCCCTAGGGTTGGTGTGCGCCGGCCCTAGGGATGATGAAGGGCGCCGGCCCTAAGGGGAATAGAGAAGGAGAAGAGAGGAATTAAAGAGAGAGAGGGAGAGAATAATTAATCTCTATCAATTATTCATTAAGAATCAAAGGCTTCCCTTTGGTTCCTTATATAGTTGCTTCTCCCTTGCCAAGTCTCCTCTTTAACGGAATTAACGGAATTAGTTATCATAAGAATTTTATCTTATAAAATTTCTTATGACTTATTCCGTTAAGCCTAGTCTTATTATAACTAATTTATAATAAAAACAAATTCTTCTTCTCTTTAAATTATGGAATAAAATTTTATAAGAAATTTATAAACTTTCTTATTATGGAAAAATCAATTCTTAATTGATTTTATAAAATTAAAATAAACCAATTCATGGATTATTTTAACTTCCATAAAAAGAATAAATTTCTATAAATTTATTTATATAAATTTCTTTATACAAATTTATTTATCCATAATTTATAAAATAAATCGCGCTAGATTTATTTTATTGATTAAACCAAAATTAATTGGTTTTTCTCCCTTTAGGTGGCCGGCCAACCAAGGAGGGTTTGCACCCTCTTTGGCCGGCCAAACCGAGCCGAACCAACGCGAATTAAACTCATTTAATTCGCCCAAAAAGCCTTCAAAAGACTTAGCCATTTTTAGCTTCCATTGCGCCTCTGATTAACTCAGATTCGACTTATTTCTCTTGATCGGAAAATCTAATTTTCAACTCGTTTTAAATCCCTCGGATTACTCGTAGTGCGTGTGACTAAATAGGCTTTCGATTTATGTTGGCCGTCTATAATTAACCCATTAATTATAGAACGATCATGAGTGTCACCTAGTAGTACATCATGATCCCCAATTAATCGAAAGATCAACGGTTTGACCTCAGAAGAAATTACTCTGAAACCCTTCAGCAGCTCTAATGAATCGTGCCCCATTCCCTTCACCATCTTATACCCACTTGGTTCAGGACACGGTCTATTTGTGTCAGTCCCCACTAGGCTGACTACGTCACACCTAGCCCAAGTAATGTCTTTCTCGTCCTTTGGATTTCTAATTACTCTCATGTATTTAAGAGACTCGCACTCTTAACATGATATACTCTGGCCAGAGGTTTTTGAGTAACAATCCGACGATAGGCCTGGGTATACCTCTCTTCGCAAGGAGTGGTGAATCCTTTGTAGGCTGTTCAAACATCTTCGGGCATTTTGGCTTATACCCAATCATCCTGGGTCCACACCTCCTTGGAGATGCTTGCTTAAGATGTTAAAGTATAAGTCTCCATGACCAAGATGACTTGAACACCGCAAGTCAAAGGAACATCGCACTTAAGCTGCAGTAAGAACTTCATTGACATATCTATATAGATAACCATATGAAGTTTTACAGCTAGTCACTCCAATGAACTAGTTCCCTTAACTAGCATCCATGTTTATCTCCGGACATCCCAATGTCACTAGCTAGTGAGAATCTGCTGATTAGAGAATAACCCATGCTAGTCTCAACAGAATTGATAGTGTCCGTTTTTATCAATTCATCGACTAGGGAAATTTTCAATACTTCACATTTGCACATATAGAGATAATCACAAGTTGTGATCTCATCACAAATTCTCTTATGCTGTGAGTTGTATTGCGGACATTCAGTAGATGAGTTTAAGATCCCAATCAAATACACAAACATGTATACTCAAATAGTGAATTATCATTTATTAAAATAAATGTTTACAATCATAAGGCGATTGCCTTAGGACACTTCTCTCATATCACTAACAAAGGCGACCAGATAATGCTCACTTTTCTCGCGAAGAGCCCAGCTGACCTCCAACTGCATGAGTCCTGCCTCACGAGCCCGGTCGGTTTCCGCCTCGGCATCTGCCACCTTCCGGAGGAGGTCTTCAGTGACCCCTTTGGAGCACAACAAGCGGCTAGTGGCTGCGCTGTTAGAGGCTACCTATAGAGCAGATACGGACAGTCAGTAGAAGAACTTTGGAGTAAAATGAAAAGCGCGCCACAAATATTTAACGTCAGGAGGGATTGGTGTAGCATGCCAAGGTAGCGGGCTGACCCAGCTACCCCCCATGGTAATATGGGAGGAGGAAGAGTTCCCTCGGTAGGGGGCCCTGACTGACTGGGAACGTCTCTGGGGTTAGGGACATCTTCTTCTGTACTTGAAGCGCTCGGCAGTGCCTCCGAAGCAACCCCCTTTATTTTGATGGATTGAGAATGGCCGACCGCCTTCTTCTTCGCCTTGGGAGCCTTCCGGTGAGAGCGATGTGGATGCGGGGACACCTCTTTACCTCAGGGAACAGTCGGAGGGTCGACCGAGAGAGCTAGGGCATCGGTGGCAGAAATGGGCGTCTCAACGACAAGAGAAGAAGACTCTTCCCGAATGCCCGGGGATCGTAAAGCCGCGTCCTCAGGGGTAGCCGAGCACAAAGACGCTGGAGATAAGCCTTTCTTCAACCTCTTTAGGGGTCAATCCCTTTGGAATCGACGCTCCTGACGTTTCTTTTCAAATGCATGGATCTCTGAGGGTACGACCGATGGAGGAGGTACCACTTTCCCCTTTGAAGTCTTGGTAATAGGAGCAGTTGACCCCCGCGGGCAACTCTGAGGCTCCGATGTCCGTAGGGGCCCAAGGCACTGCTGGACCTGCAGGCGACTCTCCCACCACCTTGTCACCCTCGGGAGGGGGGGGGGGGATTCCTGCGGGGGTCAAAGATACCGAGCCTGGAACCAACGCCTGCTCGTTAGCTTGGTCCCACTTCAGGAACTTGTTCATCATGAGGGAAAACATAATGTTGTCGACAGAATAAAAAACAAGAGAACATCAGTCAGCATTAATCAGGAACTACACCAAGTACGAAAACAACTTACGAAGGCTGGAGTTGAGGGGTGTAATCTTCGGACTAATTTCAGCCCGATAGAGGAGCTCCTCACATTGCACCAACTGAAGTCCATGGAATTCCATCCCAGCCAGGATACCCTTGGCTCTCTGATATCCCGCGTCCTGTTGAAAATTGCCAAGGTCTGGGACAAGAGGCAGGTTCTCCGTCCAGTGAATGTGGCTGAAGGACGCTCGGGAAGGCGAATATAGAAAAATCGCTCCTTCCATCCTTTGTGCGAGGAAGGGAGGCCCCCCAGAAATCTGTGGCCAGGACAGGCGGTAAAGCTACATGCCCCTCGAGACCCAACTGGGACGAAAAAGAAATGAAAGAATCGGGGGGTCAGAGGAATGCAGAAAAGCTTGAAGAGGACGAGGGCCCCACCCATCTGGACGAAGGCGTTAGGAGCCAATTGTTGGAGTGGGATACGGAAGTACTGGGCAACATTCATGAAGTAGGGAGGAATAGGGAAGCGAAACCCTAGTTCTAGTTGCCCCAAAAAGAAGGTGTAAAAACCCTCACAAGTGGTCACCGACGATTGACCTGAGGAAGGGACCCTTACCTCCCAATCTACCGGGATACCATATTTTTGGCAGGCAGACTGAAGGGATTCCGACCTCACTTTGGAAAAGATAGTCTCGTACCATTCGGAACGAAATCCCAACTCTTTCAGGGAGCACTCGGCGTCACCTGCAGACTTCTTCTTCTTCTCCATCGGACCCAAGGGGATAAAATAAGGGAGCAATCGGATAAAAGGGAGACTTACTCTCGTCTAAGGGACGTGGCGACGAAAGGGATAGCTAAGCAAGGAGAACTCCAGATGACAAATAGGGTGAGGAGGCCGCAGAGGGTCATTGCACTCGCTTTTATAGGGCTACGACACACTCCTCGGAGCAATGGGAGAACAGAACGTCGATGGCATTAACGGGCTATCTCGGGGAATGGATATCCCTTACCGCCGTCGCTTCGTATAGCCCGTAGCACGTATCAAGAAGAGACCGCCGCAAAGCAAGGGAAGAGCCACGTGGCCTTGGTGCATACGCTGAGCAACTGTGTCGACTTGGCTGCCGTAAAGTTCGCAAAGATACGGGATATGTTCAAAAGATCAGCCAGAGTCCCGAGACTCACTGGATATATCTTAGGGCCCCACGGGCTACCAGCGGAGCGGTAAAGGATGAAGAGAAAAGGATGAGACTATTAAGGGGGATTTCTCGGAACTCGAGATAAGGATTATAATCCAAAGGCCCCTTTATAATTACAAGAGTAATAAGGAAGGCGAAGGCTCGCAGCTTCTTCATCTCTGCACCAGTCTGATCAGTCATCTACACTTCCTTCGATCAGACTTGAAGGGGGGACTTGTGATAGGGTTGGATAGTCTGTGCCCAGCACAAGAGATGAAAAAGTCACGGGGCGCGATATGACAGATCGAAATGACCTTCCTTCTCGGGCTCTGGGGTCCTGCTCAGGAGACGCTCTCGGGAAGGTCAACCCGAGGACCCCTCCCGGGAGCACCCGGGAGGTTAGGCCCCGAGAGCACCTCGGGTGTTATTGCGCCCGAGGACCCCGAGCTCACCTCGGGAGGTGGGGTCCCCGCAATGACCGACCTCGGGTACTGACCCCTCCTCTCGGTACGGATAATCATCCCCGTTCGAAAAGGTTTGTACGACCCTTAAAAGTCACAATGGGCCGAAGCGTGATAACCTCGTAGACCGTCTAAAAGGATATCCAGTTACCACCGAAAGAGGGGGCGTGACTTAAGTATCGGAGACGTGGCACTGATCGAGGGGGCACGTCTAGTCTGTCGTCGTCAGTATAAAAGATAGTCCAACCCCTCCGGTAGGGGTTACGTCTCTCAACTCTACATACACCCTCTACTTCTTGCTACCTTTATTTTTCGGACGGACACTGACTTGAGCGTCGGAGTGGACTCCGCTGGACCCCTGCCGGCGTGTCTCCTAACGCTCGTGTTAACCTTGCAGGACCCTAAGTTCCTCCCCTCCCCAGCGGCTTCCACGTGGGCGAAACCTCGGTGACTGGTCATCGCCGCCGATTCCTTCCGAAACACCTACCAAAAGAAATCTAGCAAATCCTTTGACATAGGTTCTACCATAAAATAAGTTTGTGAGTCGCGTCGAGTCCTCTGGTATAAGCTACTAAGGCGATCAACATTAGTCCAAGTAGAAATATGTTATCTTTGAGAGACGTTGAGGCCTCTGCCTTAAAGATTGTATTATTTATTGAATAAATAAATTCACTATTTAAGTGTACATCTCTATGTATGTAATATTAATCTTAAACTCAATTAATAAAGTCTATAATATAATACATAACAAGAGAGTGTGTGATTGGATCACAATAGTGGGAATCTCTCTAAGTGTAATTATCTACATATTAACATATTCCTAGTCAACGAATAGATGAGATTAGACATTATCATTTCTATAAGACTAGCATATGTAATGCTCTTTGGTTTATCCAACTAGTTGGTCTTCACTAGCAGAAGACATTGGAATGTTGAAAGGTCATATATAGATGTTGGTTAAGGATAACTATTTCGGATGTGATATGCTATCAACTTCATGTGATTTTATACATGTCTATAAAGATCTCATTGCAGTTCGAGTGTAAGTTTCCTTAAACTTAAGGTATTCAAATCATCTTGGTTATTAAAACTTATACTTTGACATCTTAAGTGTGAATCTCCTCGGAGGTATGGTCCCGGGATAATTAGATATAAGTCGATATGCACACAAGTATTTGAATAACCCATAAGGAATTCACCACTCATTTTATAAGGAAACGTATACTCTATGACATCTTGTCAGAATTATTACTTGTAAGTTTTTGGTCAAAGTATCACACGTCAAGAGGATGGTATTCTTAGATACGTATTTAAGTAATTTGAATATGTAAGACAAAAAACTACTAATGCTTAGTGTGACATAGTTAGCCTGGTGGGTACTAATACATAAATTTGTCCTGAATCAAATGAGTATAAGATGATGGAAAGGAATAGACACAAATAACTATAGCTATTGAAAGGTCAAAATTATTGTCTGATCAATTATGATTTTCTGGTTAATTAAGAATCATGATGTATTATTAGGTGTCACTTATAATTAATTCATAATTAATGATTAATTATGAGTGATCAAAATAAATCGAAAATCTATTAAATCACACGCATTACAAGTATATTCAAAAGACTTAAAACAAGTTTGAGAATTAAATTCTCAAATTGAGATAGACTAAATCTGGTAGGACCAAACGGTAAGTAAATATGAAAAATATTTGTTGGATGGAAGCGATGATGGGTCATGTCTATTGTAAACGAGTTAGATTCATTATGGTTTAATAATAAACTAAAAAAGTTTGATTTAATTATAAACCAAGATGATTTAATAATAAACTAAAAAGGTTTGATTGAATTATCAATAAAGATGATTTAATTTTGAACCAAACTTCATGATAATGGCCTTAAGTAAGAGAGGTATATGACTTTGCTATAAGTCATATAGCAAAGAGAGGTACATTATCAGATTGCTAGAGTATTTGGGTGATGACTTTGCTTCTCAAGTAAGAGATGCATAAATATACCTCATCACAAGAAAAAAGACAAGATTTTATTTTTTAAAGAAAATCTAATAAGGCTTACAATTTCTCTCCCTCTATGTTGTGGCCGTCGCTGCTGCCCAAGCAAGAGCCGTCGGCCCTTCCTCCTTGCTCGAGCGTATGCGCTCTCATCTCACTCTTATATATGAACAATGTTACCACCTTAAAGTCTGAGGTCAAAACGTAACAAAACTAATATATCCGTCCTCCCGACGCACTAACTACTTCATCCGAACTAATAACTCCCATGATTTACATCTTCCATATTAACATGAAACAGATAAACAAAAGTGTGAGATGAGCGAACCGCCTTTGTCAACCCCCCCCCTCTCTCTCTAATATATATATATATATATATATAATTTTGATCTGCTACGGACCGCGTGCGAACTAGCGCCTGATTGGTCAGGGACCGATCAGGCACACGACCTACGACTTCTCGACACCAACGGCGGCCTTCGACCGCCGCCCCCAAACAAAACTATAACTCAGTGGGTGAGCGATGAACCTTAGGGGGTAGGGTGAACCCGTCAGGTATGGGTGAACCCGTCGGGGGAGCATCCGGTGGCCGATCAGGAGTGCCTGATCGGTCCCTGACCGATCAGGAGTGCCTGATCGGTCACCAGACCGATCAGGCGCCAGTCCGCACGCAATCCGCAGCGCACGATCCGCAACTGATCGAAGTTTTATATATATATATATATATATAAATAAACTAATTCATTTCTTGAAATTTAAATTTTAATTAAAAAAATAGTTATGTGACATAACATTTAGGACCACAAAACTTGTCCACTTAATTTAAATAATTTCAGGATTACTTACAATTTTATCCTTAACTTATCTCCAAGAAATGGTTTAAATATTTGCACCGTCCAGCAGGGAAAAAAATAGAGGTTACAAAAAATATGAGATAAATTAGGTATCATATCTAAAATGCTAATTTGCAAAAGCAAAAAAAAAATATTCAAACGGGGATAACTATAACTGAATCAAATTCGTCCATCCTTGACATCCTAACTTCCAATAATGTGATCAAGTCGTCCCTGATGATTAGTTGCTCGGTTTGCTGTGTTAACATTGTGTAGTAGCTGTTGAAGCCAGTGTCGAGTTCCAGGATCATCCTACAAGCACGCAAAAGATTTAACGACATGTTTACTAACAACAAATGAATTAATAAACATAAATCCATTAGAATAATTCAAATGTCTAACATGATAACAAGGAAACTAAAATTATGCAAAATGAACACGATCAAATGAAAGTCGGACCAGGAGTTGCTTATAGATTTGAGTCGTCTAAAGAAAGAGTTGTTCACAGATGAATGGTTATTTGAAATGCAATGGCTGAAGTTGGATGATTCGTTTAGCATTCTTATTATTATTGACAAAGTGCTTCTTTCAATTATCACTACATGCTACTTCACCGGACATCCTAGTGAACAGTGGAATAGTTTGTGGTTCTCTTTCCCTTCCCACCAATTTGGCTCCTTTTTACTGAAGTAAACTGACCATCAATACTATAACTAGGCAAGCTCAAATAAAATTCTAATAGGAGCTTCGGAGGTAATAAAAGATAACTTGCTATTTCTTTATTCAGCAATTCTTAAAGGGATCACTTTAATGACATTTTCTTTTTTCTCAGCTGGCAATGGGGCTAAGTTTCAACAAACCCGTGGATAGCCAAGACATGCTGGAGCTAATTAGAAGTGTGGAGAAACTTGGTCTATACTCTATACGAAGAAAAATAATAAATACCAACTAGCAGAGGAATGCTGAAGGGATTTTCTTAATGAAGCTTTGGCACGTGCACACAGAGATCTAATGGTTTTGTTCAGCACTCATTAGCTAGTAGAAATTTCAAATACTTGCATAACAATTCTTGCAAAGTAAAGTGAATACAAAAGTGAAACTCAACCAGAAAGGAGGATCATTGCACTACGTTATTTATCCTGTTCTTAGATGATCATTTATGTTTGATAGAGCATCTATTATTTGGTTACTAAGCACCTAGATGGGCTGAAATGTTATTCATGGCAGGCTCAACAATCAGTCATATCAGTCACACCTCTTTCGGCTGTCAGTGTGGCACAGTTAGATCTCAGTGGGCATCAAACAATATGCAAGCATTGGGAACACTAATTCAAGGATGGTTGTACATTTTATGGATCCTTAGGTAGGAAAAAAGAATGACCGTTCTATTTGATATGTTCTAAGAAGTGGAATGATTTGCTTTAGGAATGGAATTCCAGAGATAGCTAAAAAGAGATACAAATAACTTTTCAGTTAATGAAGTAATGGGGGTGATGAAAACAGACCCAAGGGGCCTTTGTTGCTACGATGGTAGATTGAAAATTCATGCTAAACTTGCTTTACTATAATGCAGCTAGTAGACAACTTGGTAGGGAACTCAATTGGTAGCACCTTTTATAGTTTCTTGCTGGCCATCTATTGGAAACATCATTTAGCTGATTATTATATCCAAGTTACTGCTGCTGAAGGTGTATAGATGTCTCTAATAAGATAGAACTGCTAGCCATTAATTTGCTTTGAAAAACCATTCTGCATATTAAGAAATCCAAGTGAACCAAGTTATTCACTCTATTGTTTCTTGGAAAAAAATGGACATAATTAATATTATTTACCCTCAAGTCCCAAAAGTGCAAGATTTTAAACACATGACTCTGGAACATTGATTGCCCTAGCCAATATCCGAAGTGTTGGCAAAGAGCTTACAACTCGTAACAAAAAAGCGGCCTTCTTGCAAGGAAAAGATGCAAAAGATTACCACGTATGCTTCTGAGATTCTAGGTTCAGTGTAAACATCTAATTCTGGTGCTTAAACTAAAGGGGGGCTTAGGTGGATAGAGCAAAAAGGCAATAACAAATCACATTGTTGTGCTAGTAAATGGTAACCATGAAGCTTGGTTTTAAAACAGAAGGGACTCGAGCAGAGCTATCCTCTTTCTGGATTGTTCATTCTTCTCATAGAGAAAGCTTATTTATGGTAAGAGCAAATGGAGAAATGAAGGCATTAAGCCCATTAGAATCCCTTTGAAAATTCCAAACATACTTCAATTTGCAAATGACACTGATTTCTTGTCAAAGTTCAGAAAGGCTCAAAATCTCAAGCCGCACTAGAGTTTTGATTTTTGACTAAAACACAATACTATTTGGTATCATGCTGACATTCTATCACATGGTGACGGTGATGAATTGAAAGTTGAATGAGGAAGGAGATGAAACAAAAGAAGGCATTGTCTATAACGAGTAATATCAAGTTTCAGTAATTCAATGGAACAATATGTTTTGACCATTTAACTGGCAAAGTACGAGATTTCAAACTATGAACTCAGGGACAAGAGCTTAGACATCTCAAAATATTCTTAGCTTTTACTATCTTCAGTGGACTTGGAATAAACCTCAGTATGTCTTCTTTCATCTATGTAGGAGGAAAGATCGTTGGATATGCTAAGCATGGTTTACCTACTAATCACATAGCTGGGATTCCATTTGGGACTTGGATAGCTGCCTATAGCCTTTTGAACCAGTGATACAGAAGATTGCTAGACTTTGACTTTAACTAAGAGTGTACTTAGATACCTAACTACTTACCAAGCTAGTTGTATAGAACTCCTTCACCTAGAGCTGCATTACTGTTGTTCAATATTGTATGCAAAAGATAGATCTGGGTCATCTGGATGCAAAGAAACAAAATCATTCTCAAAGAATAATGAACTCAAGTTCCTCACTCAAATGTTGGATGCCCAGTATACAATGTTGGGTGGACTGGGCCTCTCCGTAGATGTTCATATAATGCTGTATTGTGTAATTTGAATATGTTGGTTACATATTAGTGTGCAATCCTATTTAAGAGATAAATTATCTGGTTATACAGGGATAAGTGGTGGATTATACTTACTGGTTGATAGCGGTCTCCACCATTCCGTTGGCATTCCATGTTCCGAGGCTAGGACTTTCTTGCATCAGTATTCTATTTCTCATATTCCTTTCTTTTCTAATTTGTGGATTTAGAAAGTAAATCTTGTATTTGTGGAAATATATCACTTATAAATACATTTTGGCGAGCTTAGGTCACCAATTATCTTTATTATTTTCAAAAAGAAAAAGAAAGAGAAGTAGCAACAACACTTACATGAAGATAACTGTTAATTGAACCATCTTTTAGAATATCAGGAAGATAATTGATCAACCTTTCACATGCCCTGCGAATGAACAAATTAATTTTGTTTGATTAGCATGTGTGACATTTTAGACAAACTATCAACTGGGATAAAACTCTCAATAAGCATCACAAATTTATTCAAGAAAAGAGGTTTTAATATTGGACATCCAAAAGCTCCTTTCTACCAGCTAAAAGGCATGCCTAACAAAGCATACCTTTGGTGCTCTGAAAGCCTGAGGTAACAACGAATTATATGCTTCAGTAATCTCACTGATGGTCTTTCAGCAAGTGATGTGACCATGGATCCAAGGACTTGGCCTACAGCATAAAATCGTTCTGAAGTCGCACAAATGTAGCTAAGCCCCACATCATCCAACAATATCTTCTGGACAATAAAAGTTGCAACCTATAAAAAGGACAAGATACAAAATTGAACTGAGATTTCACAAATACTTCCATAAGCACATTACAAGTTACCAACTAAATACTGAAAATCTTGCATCTTCATCATAAAATTCATAATAGAAGCCATAGAACAACACATTTATCCAATGGACATGTATGCACATAAGTTCAATACACGGATTCTACAGAAACATGTACACAAGATAAAACTATTAATAAAATTGAATGATATTGTTTGATAAAATACAAGTAAAAAAAATAACAAATAAGTACAGTGTTTAGTTCCAACATGTCAATGTTTTTAGTATGCATATAGTTCTTAATGACACGAAGTGGAAACATAATATTAGCTATATAAATATATATCCTAATTTGTATTTTACCTAAAATACAAATTACTCCCTAAAATAGAATCCTAATTTATTTCCTAGAATAAACCCCTAACTTTGTATATAAATAGGCCTATTTATTTCCTAGAATAGATCCCTAAATTTGTATATAAATAGGCCTTACATCTTGTAACTTTTGTGTATTGAGAATTCTCTTATTGTAACATGGTATCAGAGCCTTAGATTTCCACAGCCACTTCTCCTCTCTCTCCCCCCCCCCCCCCCCCCCTTTTTTTTTTTCTTCCGGCACTTTGCACGAATTCTTTTCTCCCCTTCTCTTTCGGCGCTTCACCTCATCGTGTGAACCCATCGCCAGGATTTGCTTCATCGCCGGTCACCACCTTTGTTCGTGCAAAGGGATTGATCTAGGGCTTGGCGCTAGAAGGAAGGATTGAACCTCCTTCGACCTGTAGTCCGCCTCCTATCAATCTATTATCTGTTACAATTTGCTTTCGGCGCCGATCTAGGGCTCTTTATCATTAACGTCCACTGTTGCCTTCGTCCTTCATTGAGCCTCCTCCCAAGGCTGCCCAATAATTACTATTGCTTCCAGAACAAAAAGATTCAAAGCTGATTCTTGCCGCAAACAGTCCATGATTGCTTCTTTTATCGCCCTCAACGTAGATACTTCTTGATACAATCTTCTTCTGCGTATCCACTCAATAGCAGCAGGGCGACTTCCTCCCAAAGCTTAATTCCTTCCATGTTGTTGTGTTTTCTCGTATCCTGCTTCACTGTTGTTGGCATATGCACCATAGCTGTGCTCTCTTCTGTTGAAGTGTTTATTCTTGTCTTGTTGCTGCGTTTTGTCTTTCTGGCACAAACTTAGGATCTGGTGTTGCTCTTCTTCCCTTCTCTATTCGCCTCCCTATTTGCAAAGTAAGTTGTTGTCGTGTTTGGTTTGAATCTTCCTTTGGATTCTTCTTTTGTTTCATTTCTATGGCTGAAAATAAGAATTCCATTATAATGGATGTGGTGCCTATAATGTCTAAGATCACGGACTATAAGTTAAATAGTTCAAACTCTTTGAATTAGAGTAAGACTATTCGTCTTTATCTACGGAGTATTGATAAAGATGATCATTTGGCCGATAACCCTCCTCAAGATGATTTGAAGCAGACATGACTTAGAGAAGATGCTCACTTGTTTCTTCAGATTCTGAATTGTATTGATAATGAGATAATTGGTTTAATCAATCACGAAATGAATTTGTTAAAGAATTGATGGATTATCTAGAATTTCTGTATTCTGGAAAAGGAAATCTCACCCACATATATGAGGTTTGCAAAGCTTTTTACCGTGTGGAAAAACAAGATCAACCTCTAATTAATTATTTTATGGCTTTCAAAAGGACATATGAAGAGCTTAATATGTTACTGTCCTTTAGCACTAATGTAAAGGTTCAACAATGCCAACGGGAGCAGATGGCTGTCATGAGCTTCCTTGCTGGCTTATCTCCTGACTTCGAGTTCGCTAAATCACAAGTTCTCTCTAAATCTGAGGTCACCTCATTACAAGATGTGTTTAGCTGCATTCTCGGTACAGAAAATACCATAACTGTTTCACTTAGTGGTGCTTTGGTGAGTCACAATATTAATTATGTGAAAAAAAAATCAACTATTCACAGTGAAAACAAATGAGTCTTGCAAGATTTTGAAACTCGGACGTTAAATTCTAGTGGTATTATATGCAACTATTATCGTAAGCCATACAAAGTTTGAGTGTAGAAAACTTCAGTACAAGAATCAGCACAAACACCTGGCTCATATTGCATCTACTAATGATACCCCTGATAAATCAGTTCTTATCTCTGCAGAGAATTTGTCAAGTTCTCTCAATATCAGGAATCACTTACACCACGTTTGGAAAGTTTTTAAGCAATGGAATTGAATTAAATTCCATCAAGAATTGGATTCCAACGGGAATTGAATTCAATTCTTATGTTTGGAATGAGTCGGTAAACAAAGGAATTGAATTCAATTCATTTGTTTGGAATGAGTCTAAAACTAAATGAATTTGATTGCTTTTACTATTTTACCTTTCATTGATAGGTTAGGAATCAAACATTATATTTATGTGAGGTTATTTTAGTATTTTCATTTGATAGAATTCAATTCCCATACAAACACACCTATTTGGGATGAAATTGAATTCCTTAATTTTGTTGGATTTCAATTCCCATGAGAATTCAATTCCTTCACTTAAGTTACTTTCAAATCATGGAATTCAATTCAATTCCTGGATGGAATTGAATTCCATGGGTTTCCAAATAGGGTGTTAAGTCTTCATCTTCCTCTATCACTGCTATTGCTGATTCAGGTAATCACAACACATGTCTTGTTTCATCATCCTCTAAGTGGGACATTAATTCTGGTGCCACGGATCATATGATAGGTAATTCTAGTCTATTTTCTACTTTTTCACACAAATCTAACACTCCTATCATTACTTTGGCTGATGGATCTTCATCTTGTGTTCGTGGGTCTGACACTATCAATCCTATTCCTTTGCTTTCTTTATCCTCTGTCTTACATTTACCCAATTTATCTTTTAATTTGCTCTCTGTTAGTCAATTAACTCATAATTTTAACTGTTACATCTCATTTTTTCCCAATCATTGTTTATTTCAGGATCTTTTGACGAAGAAGATTATTGGTAAAGGACATGAGTCTGGAGGTCTCTATATTCTTGATTCACCTGTCCCAAGATCCTTCGCTTGCCCGAGTGTAACTACTCCTTTCGAGGCTCATTGTAGGTTAGGTCATCCATCTCTTCGTTCGCTTAAGAAGCTTTGTCCAGAATATAGTAAAGTGTCCTTATTAGATTGTGAGTCATGTCAGTTTGCATAGCATCATCGTCTTAGTTCTAGTCCAAGAATAAATAAACGTGCTATTATACTTTTTGAATTAGTTCATTGGGATATTTGGGGTCCTTATCCTATTTTATCTAAACCTGATTTTAGGTATGTTGTCACATTTGTGAATGATTATTCTCGTGTAACCTGGTTATATTTAATGAAAAATTGTTCTGAGTTATTTTCTCTATTTTGTGCATTTTGTGCCGAAATTAAGACTCAATTCAATACGTTCATCCGTATTCTTCGAAGTGATAATGCCAAAGAATATACATCTATAGTCTATTTCAAACTTCTATGAGTCAAAATGGTATGCTTCATGAAAACTCTTGTGTTGATACTTCATCCCAAAATAGTGTGGCTGAGCATAAGACCAGACATCTTCTTGAGACTGCATGGACCCCTTTATCTCAAATGAATGTTTCCAAGTCTTTTTAGGCAGATGCGGTTTCTACGACATGTTTTCTCACTAACCGCATGCCTTCATCTGTTCTTCATGGTGAGATTCCTTATAAAATTTTGTTTCCCAATAAGTCGTTGTATACTGTCAATCCTAGGATATTTGGTAGCACTTGTTTTGTTCGGGATATTCGTTCAACATGTCACTAAATTAGATCCCAAGTCTTTAAAGTGTATCTTCCTTGGTTATTTTCGTCTTCAGAAAGGTTATAGGTGTTATTGTCCTATCTTGTCTCAATTGATGTCACATTCATGGAAGACACACCTTATTTCCCATCCTCACTTATCGCGACTTCTCAAAGGGAAGATGATGATTTATTGGTATATTCTATCACAACCTCTGCACCTATTTCAGAATGAGCTCTGCTCAAGCCTCCTATTATATACTCCAGGCGTCAACCTCTTGATTCATGTCCTACACCTACTACTTCGTCATCAGATCCAACTTTGAGTGATGATCTTCCTATTGCCTTACGTAAAGGTAAACGCCAGTGTACTTACCATATTTCTTCTTTTGTTTCTTATAATGGCTTGACGTCTTCTTCTTGCTCTTTTATTGCTTCACTTAACTCTATTTCTATTTCTAAAAATGTTTGTGAGGTCTTATCTCATCCTGGTTGGAGAGATGCAATGATAGAGGAAATGAAAGTTTTGGATGATAATGAAACTTGGAACTTGGTTGATCTACCTTCAAGAAAACGAGCTATTGGATGCAAATGAGTATTCACAGTTAAAGTCAATCCAGATGGGTGAGTTGCAAGACTAAAAGCTCGTCTTGTTGCTAAGGGTTATGCTCAAACCTATGGTGTGCATTATTCTGAAACTTTTTCTCCTATTACAAAGATGACATCTATTCGATTATTCATTTCACTTGCTGCTACTAATTATTGACCTTTATATCAACGTGATATCAAGAATATTTTTCTTTATGGTGATCTTCAAGAGGTGTATATGGAGTAACCTCATGATTTTGTTGCTCAACGGGAGATAGGGCGAGTTTGTCGTCTTTAAAAATTTTTATATGGTTTAAAACAAAGTCTTTGTGCTTGGTTTGGAAAATTTAGTCAAGTTATTGAAAAATTTAATATGACGAAAAGCAATTCTGATCATTCTGTGTTCTACAAGTAGTCAGGAGCGGATATTATTCTGATAGTTGTGTATGTGGATGATATTGTTATTACTGGAAGTGATACTACGAAAATTTCATCTCTCAAATCTTTCATACTTACTCAGTTTCATACAAAAGACTTAGGAGTGCTAAAGTATTTCTTAGGTATTGAAGTTATGAGAAGTAAAAAAGATTTATTTCTCTCTCAGAGAAAATATGTTCTTGACTTATTAACTGAGACAAGAAAATTAGAGGCAAAGTCTTGTAATACTCCAATAACTCAAAACGTGGACCTCACAGTAGATGGAGAACTATTTGAGCATCTAGAGAGATATAGAAGGTTCGTTGGGATGTTGAATTATCTTATTGTGACACGTCCAAATATTGCATATTCAGTTAGTGTCAATAGTCAGTTTATGTCATCTCTAATTCATCATTGGGCAGTGCTAGAACAAATTTTGTGTTACTTAAAGAGAGCACCCGGACGGGGTATCGTATATAAAAATCATGGGCACACTCATTTAATGTTTTTTTATGCAAATTGGGCAAGTTCTAAAATGGATAAAGGGTCTACTTTAGGCTATTGTATTTTTGTTAAGGAAATTTAGTTTCATGGAAGAGTAAAAAGCAAAACGTTGTATCACGGTCTAGTGCAGAGTCAGAACATAGGACTATGACACAGTCTGTGTGTAACATAATGTGGATATATCAACTATTGACTGAAGTAGGACTTAAAATTTTAGTACCAGTAAAACTGTGGTATGATAATCAAGCTGCAATTCACATTGCATCAAATCCCATATTTCATGAGCGAACTAAGCAACTTGAAATTGATTGTCATTTTGTTCGTGAAAAAATTCAACGAGGCTTGATCACTACAGGATATGTAAAAACTGGAGAACAACTAGGGGACATCTTCACAAAAGCTTTAAATGGGATCCAGATTGATTATCTTTGTAACAAATTAGGCATGATTAATATTTATGTCCCAACTTGAGGGGGAGTATTAGCTATATAAATATATATCTTAATTTGTATTTTATCTAAAATACAAATTACTCCCTAAAATAGAATCCTAATTTATTTCCTAGAATAGATCTCTAACTTTGTATATAAATAGACCTATTTATTTCCTAGAATAGATCCCTAACTTTATATATAAATAGTCCTTACATCTTGTAACTTTTGTGTATTGAGAATTCTCTTATTGTAACACATAACATTCCCTTATTAAAAAAAAACAATGTAACAAAAACATGCAGAGGTAACAGTAATTTGTCACATTTCTTTGATAAGAATAGGTTATAACTTGGATTACATACGGTTTTTGAGAGTTCACTACCCATCTCCATTGTACGCAGACACAATGGAATTATCTCTGTTCGGAGAAGAAATCCAATGACCTCAGTTTCATCTACCTGCAATTGAGATAGTTAATCAGTTCATAACTTTCTCAAGTAAATACAATTGCAAATATAATGTCAAGGCTATCAAATGAACTCGCCTTGTTCTGAAACAGAAAACATAGGTGGAGTGAAAATAGAAGGTACCTTCACAAGAGCGCCGATAACTCCCAAGCTGGTCAACCTTAGATACTCGAATGGCCTTGTTTTACTAGTTGTATTCAAAAAGGGATACAAGTACAAAGGTATATGTGCTGCAAAATGAGTGGACAAACATGAGTCATAACACAATATCTAACTAAAGTTAAACTAAAATATGCAAAAAAGAGATGGCTTTTTGGTGGGGTATAACTAATTATGAAAAACTTCACATCACTTTTGAGTTTAACAAGGTCAAGTTTGATGGTTTGAACTAATATCATTGTCATAGACTTGTAGACATCTATACTTTCTTAAATCCATTCAACGTGAATTTTGATTAAAGCATTCATAGAACAAACACGGGGCTATGTGGAACTTCAACCTTGATGTAAGTTATCTTTGAAGATCAGCTGTAGATAACTCATGTATTGCTTCATGTTGGATAGACAAATGTTCAGATAATGATAGTGTCTATGAAAGATTTGTTACCTACAAAGCATAGCTAATTGTGTCTATTTATACTTAGTAATTTAGTAATGTGATTAGATCAAGTCTCATCAGCTTCCAAGTTGAACAAATGCAATGCTAAATGAATAGAGAACCAGAAGGATTTAGATAGCTTTAGCATTGTCTTAGGGTTCAAGGGTTAACTACAGGTTTGTTGGGGTGATCTAGAAGAGACGTCCTAGATATCTACCCTTTTGATTGAAGGTAGGGTAACCTAGCTAGTTGATAGGTCAACATATATATTTGAAGGTAGGCCAATCTAAGTAGCACATCCTAGAAGGCAAATCTTTTTTTTTTAAATTGACTTGGTAGGCCAACCTAGGCCTTTTGCTAGGTCAACCTAAGTGGTAGAATTTGCAGAGCTAACTTTTTATTTGAAAGTAGGTCAACCTAAGGTTAACTGTAGATTGGTCTAATATTGAATTGTTGGATCGTAACAGTCAAATTCTTTAGGTAGATTGGCCTGATCTTTATTTAGGTTAACAAAGTTCATTCTGCAGACTACTTTTGACCATTCAAACCATAATTTAAAAGATATTTGCTTGTCGTTTGGTATTAGAACACTTGGTTTGAACTCTGCTGGTAGCACTTCTTCCCCTAGGGATAGATTTCAATCTATAAGGTGAGATAGAAGAGTTATTTACTCTTTGTACTCAGTTCTTATCTTTTGGGAGTTTGATTGTTTGGGCTTAACTGGTAGCGAGGGCTATGGGAAAGCTACGCTGCAAAACTTGGTGGAGCTGTTTGAGCAAAATGGGATTGGGTATTCTAGTCTAGAATGATGATTGTTTTTTCAAGTGGTGACTATTTATTCGAAGAGATGATTGTTGTTGCCCAGAATACTGTAGAACCTTGTTGCATATATATATTTCCAATCAATTGCAAATATAATGACAATAATAGATAATAATCTCGAATTGATTTCAATCAATTGAGATTTATCATATTGGCATCATAATCAAGATCAACATGAATCGATAACAAAAATAATATTTCCAAATTTATTATATCCATTACTAAGATTATACTTATTACAATTGTATGCCATATTTAATCTTTTCATTATTGTTTGGACAACTTGTATAAATAAACCTATTAGCTTTAGTAATAGAATTTTCCAAAAGAATTATTTTCTATTCTATTTCTTTCCTCTGTCTATTAGTTTAAAACATGGTATTAGAACTATAACCTTTCGCTTCTTCTTCATTACTCGTTCCTCTTTCCTCTCTTTTCCCTTTGTCTCTTCTACGCATGCAGCAGCCACCCTTCTTTGTTTCCTCTGTTATTGCAGAAAGACTACGTCAACAAATGCCTCTTGCTGGTCACCGAGTACCAAGCAAAGCCCGACTGGAAAAATAGCATCCTTTCCTCCTAATTCTCTTCTCCTAATTTTCTTCTACGTTCCTTGCGTGATTTCTCCCTACCCTGTCCTTCCATGTTTTTTTTAAAGAGAAGAGAGGGACAACGGAAGCAACTTTTGTTCTTCCTACTTCCAGTTGAGTTTGAGCACTCCTTTTCTTCCCCATTAATAATCTGACCAAGTTGTCTCCTTTCTCTTTCTTTTCTCCTGTGTTTTCTCCAAAGTCCGCCGCCTCCTCCTTATCACACACCAATTCCAGCTCTCCTTTTCATCCTAATTCCAACATCTCATAGCAGTTTTTCTCCTCCTGTTCTTCCATAAGCAGGCGGACATCAGCAGCCCCTACCTTCTCTTTTCCAGCAATACAGCAGTCATTGCCAACAGCAGCAGTCAACAGCTGCAGCTCCCTTCCAGCACCAGATTTCTTCAATAGCATCCCTTCGGAGATTTTATTTTTCATCCTAAATTTCTATTTTTCTCCTCTGATTTTTTCCCCCTCTTTCTCTTTTCCAACAAAAATTATTTTCAATGTCAGATTCTCAAAGATATCAAGGAGGCCAAAAACAAAGTTCAGAACGATGTCAAATCTATCACATCATCATTGGTCATACTGATCGTCATTGCTCTAGACGATTTGACTGGTCGATGAAGATGTCAAATTTATATCAAAGTTGGACATATTGATATTCAATATCCTAAAAGATTTAACTTAAATTTTGTTAGTGGTACTGTCGCTTTAAGACAAGCAATTATATCACAAGGTCTGCATCTTTAAATCGACTACCACCTTCTTGGCAACCTACAACTCAATCATCTCATTCCGAAGCATTCTCAATTTCTATCTTTCCTAATATAGTTTCATCCACTCCTGAGAACCCAGGTTGGTATCCGCATTCTGGAATGACTCATCATGTTACACCGGAATATGATATTCTCACAGAGACTTCGCTTTATCATAGACCCGACATGGTATAAATAGGTAATGGCTCAGGTTTGCAAATTACTCATTTAGAAACACATCCTTTCACTCATGTGGTCGAACTTTTCGTATGCACAATACTCTTCATATTCCTTTTATCACTGAAAATTTACTTTATGTACGTCAATTTGTTGTTGATAATAATGTGTTCTTTGAATTTCATACTAATTATTCTCTTGTAAAAGATTCCACAACAAGAACTATTCTACTTCGAGGAAACATTAAAAACGACCTCTATCATCTTCAACCCACCTCTACTAAGGAATTTATTGGGGAACACACTGACAAATGCTCTTGGTCATTCTTGTTCAGAATATCATTAATTATTAAGGTTTACTAATTTCTTTAGTCTCCTCATCTCATTTATGTGAATCATGTATGAAAGCAAAATCTCATAAATTACCTTTTATGACTTTTACTCGCACCTCCGATTTTTTTTTTGAAATTATTCACTCTGATAGTGGGATCCTGCTCATATTCTATCTAATCGGAATTTTCTTTATTATATTATTTTTATTGATAACTTTAGCAAGTTCACTTGGATTTTTCCTATGAAAAGAAAAATCTGATTTCTTCGATATTTTTTATCATTTTCAAAAGCATGTTCAACATTATTTTGATCGTAAAATAGTCTCTTTTCATTCTAATTCGAGAGGAGAGTGTCAAGTGCTTCATCGTCATCTTACCTCCTCTAGCATCCTTCATCGAGTCTCTTATCCTTACACTCCTGAACAAAATAGAATTGTAGAGAGGAAACATCGTCATATAATTGAAACTGCATTAGCTCTTCTTATTCATGCCTCAATTCCACTTAAATTTTAGGATGACGCCATGCAAAACATAATCTACCTTATTAATCGTTTACCCACTCTAATATTTTAAAATAAGTGTCCCTTAGAAAAACTTTATTATTGCCCTCCAGATTTCTCATTCTTCCATATCTTGGGTTGGCATGTTATCTTGGTTACGACCTTAGTCTAAACACCAGTTAAATCCTCACTCTCAACAATGTATTTTCCTTGATTATAATAACTTGCATCATGGGTACCATTACCTCCTTCTGATAATCAAGGCACCTTTCTAATATCACCAAATGGTATACTAGAATCCCCATAGATTGCTCTATTAGGACATTTTGAAAGTATAAGGGAGGTTGATATCTTGGGTCCTGCTCCATATAAACAAATTCATGTAGACTGGTTAGTGGTGATCTACTTTCTAGTTCTAATTACCATTAGTCTGACACTAATCTCCAAGTAGCTCTAATGATGATACTCCTCGTCGCATGCTTCCTCTAAGCGAAATTTATGCACAATGACAACCAATTTCCACTCGTTATCCTCTTCCTGTTCTCTTATTGCTTCTTCAAATTTTGTTAAAACTTCTAGCTTTACATAGACAGTCAATGATCCAAATTGGCATACTGTAATGACTATAGAGGTTGATGTTCTTCTTCGCAATGCAACATGGAGCTTAGTTTCTCGTACTCCATCAATGAATATTGTGCTCTAAATGGGTTTATCGAATCAAGTATTGTGCAGATTAATCTATTGAACGTTACAAAACTCGTCTTGTTGACAAGGAATGTAATACTGTTCAGTGCCGAGCGGTATAGACGATTTTTACCGTTCCACCAGCATAGCGAAACCGACACAGGGAGGTATTGCGCTTAGAGTCATGCCGCGATAGAGGAAATCATGGCGCCAGCGAAAGTGTTCTGAAGGAGCCATGGTCCGAAGCTGGCGTCCCAGGCGCCGCCGAACGCCTCGTGGCGCCATCGGAGTTTGGCGTCAGTAACGCATTGCGCGTCCGCGGGTCCGCTAGGACAAAAGAAGAAAAATGAAAATCAAATACTAACAGGTCCTCGTTTAAATGTGGTATTTGAATAGGTTTTATAAACCATAATTAAATTACTAGAACAAAATATATAAAAATATATTTAAAATAAAAAAATAAATTTTATTAATTAATATTTTGAAATTTTTTTAGTGTTTTAAATATTATTTAAAAAATCTAAAATTTTTTTTTAAAAAATCTAAAAATTTTATAATAAATCAAATTTATATTATGATATTTTTTATTATTTTATATTTTTTAGTTTTATTTTTTAATTAATATTCTTATATTTTTATCATTTTAAATACATATTATTTTAATTAATAATTAAATAATTGAATAAATAATTAATTTATATAATTATTATATATAAAATTACATTTTGTGTTACTTTATATGTTTATTATAGATAATACTTTTTTTTTTGTCTTAGAATCAATTTGAAATTTGGATAAATTAAACTTTGTTACTTTTAGAATCAATTTGGATAATAATTATTTTTTTACAACATTAAATTTGGATCCATAAGTAATTTCTTTAAAGAAAACTATATTTATACAACTTATTATTAAATTATACACAATAAACATATTTATCTAATAATTATTATATATAAATAAAAAATACCGAAAATCGTATCGTCTCGGTCTGGGACGGAAATCTCGACACGGGTCGAGATTTTAAACCTTGCTTGTCGCTAAAGGCTTTAATCAACAACTGGGTATTGCCTTCAATGATACTTTTAGTTCAGTCGGCAAATTGTTACTATCTATCAAGATTCTAAAATTCGCTAGGCACTATTCGGACACTAGACTAGCGCCTAGCGCCTAGGCGGGGATTAGGCAGCGCTAGGCGGATTAATAGGTATCAACATAATTAACATAATAAATCACATATTATAACTCCAAGTCCAATACACTTACATCAAATTTAAAATGAGTTTAAACTTCAAAATTATATAACTAATAAAATATCATAATCATAGAACACAAACTCAAATTTAAAATGAATTCAAACTTCAAAATTACACTAATAAAATATCATAAACACAAACTCAATATCATTGAACACAAACTCAACATCAAATTTATTCTACTTTTTCTTCTCCATAATTTTCAACAACTTGGCTTTCATCGGACACAAACTCAATATCATCATTGTGCTCCTCTTCTTCTTAGGATTCAAAATCATCCTCATGAAGTTCTCTTACTTTAGAGTTTCTTCGGAGTTGTAGATTTTCATCTGCTCCAATTGCTTCATCAACCATTTGCTATGTGAGCCCAGAACCTAGTTCAACTTCATCATCTTCCCCACCATCCACAATCCAACCTTGTGCATTTGAAGCATCTTTTGCAAGAAAAACATCGACATTCCTTTCTTTTTCTCTTTGTTGTTTATTCAACAATCTAGCATTGAATTAGACAAATACTTGATTTTTCAATTTGTTAACATCCAACCTGTTTCTTTTCTTTGTGTGAATATAAAAAAAGAGAGTTGTTGTAAAACTCTCAATTGCATTAAATCGAGACCCTGTACAAGACTTATATAACTTGCATACCCTAATAACACAAAAATAGGAAGACCTAACTACCCTTGCAACTCACAACACTCCCTCTCAAGTTGAACATATATATCAAACATGTTTAACTTGCTAAGGGCAGAATTAAACACAGCTTGGGGTATAACTTTTATAAACATATCAGCAAGTTGGTCCTCGGATTTGACATAAGGCAAACATAGCTCTCCAAAATCAAGTCTCTCCCGAATAAAGTGGTGATCAATCTCGATGTGTTTGGTCCGGTCATGTTGAACCGGATTATTTGCAATATTGATTGCAGCTTTGTTGTCGCAATACAGCCTGAGAGGTAATTGAACCTTTAATCCCATGTCTTCCAACAAAAAACTCAACCATAACATTTCTGCAAGACCATATGTCATGGCCCGATATTATGCTTCTGCACTGGACCGTGCACAAACACATTGTTTCTTACTTCTCCAAGTTACCAAGTTTCCTCCCAAAAATGTGCAATAGCCAGAAGTGGATCATCTATCATCTCTAGAACCAGCCCAATCAGCATCAGAATAACATTCCACTTTCAAATTACCACCTCCTTTAAACAGCAAGCCTTTTCCGGGACATGACTTTAAGTACCTTAAAATCCTATCAATGACATTCATGTGGATAGTTTTAGGAGCATGCATGTACTGGCTCACTACACGAACAGCGTTGGTAATGTCAGGCCTAGTCATAGACAAATAGAGAAATTTTCCAACCAACCTTTGATACGTTCCCTTTTCTTGATTTGTAAGATCTTCCCCATTAGAACTAGTAAGATCATGACTTACTTCTATAGGTGTTGATGTTGGCCGACAACCCAACTTCCCTGTCTCCTTGAGTAAATCCAACACATATTTTCTCTGACATATATAAATTCCCTCTTGAGATCGAGCAACGTCAATACCAAGGAAATACCTCAATAGTCCAAGGTCTTTAATTTCAAACTCTGATATTAACTTGAACTTAAGAGCCTGGATTTCAATCTCGTCATCGTCCGTAATTATCATATCATCAACGTAAACCAAGAGAATGGTAGTCATGTCCTCTTTCATTTTCACAAAGAGTGTATGATCAGCATTCTCTTGTTTAAACCCAAACAATATCATGGCTTTGCAGAACCTATCAAACAATGCACTGGGTGCTTGTTTAAGTCCATACAAAACTTTTATCAACCTGCAAACCTTTCCTTTTGTTTCAATCCCAAGAGGTGGTACCATGTAGACCTCTTCGTGAACGTTGTCATTCAAAAAAGCATTTTTCACATCTAGCTGAAATAGCGGCCAATCATATTGAGAAGCAAGAGAAAGAATCACTCTGATTGATTTGAGTTTTGCAACCGGAGAGAAGGTCTCCAAGTAATCCACCCCATATGTTTGAGTAAATCCCTTGGCAACAAGTATGGCTTTATATCTGACTACTTCACCCTCTGAGTTATACTTGATAGCATAGACTCATTTAGAACCAACCAAGTTCTTCCCCTTTAGGAGATCTACTAATTCCCAAGTACCATTCTTATTAAGAGCCTCCACTTCTTCATTCATTGCTTCCAGCCACCTTGAGTCCCTTATAGCTTGATAACAAGAAGGTATGACATGATTTGATAGTTGTGAAACAAAGGCATGATATGAAGAAGACAAACAAGAATAAGAAACATGGTTAGAGATAGGATGTTGAGTACATGACCTGACCCACTTCCTAACAACAATTGGAAGGTCCAACTCATTCATATTTAGGAGTACGATTGGTTCAACCAATGAGAATACAGGATCAGGAGCCAAAGCTTCCGATTCAGCTAGACGATCAGTAGTAGGTCCTTGCTTACGTCTTCGTCGCTTGTAAGTAATAATTTTTTGTGATACCTGCGAGCCCAGTAATGGAGCATTATCTTTTTTATTTTCCATGACATCCAGTGAAATAGGAGAAGGAACCACTTGAGGTACAAGGGAAGAGGTAAGATTCTAGTCTTAGTAGCATCCTTCAAGACATATCTAGTCTTAGTAACAGGATCAAAGCACTTGTAGCCTTTCTGGCAAGTGGAATACCCTAGAAAAATTCCCCGTATAGAGCGAGGATCAAGCTTAGAGGATTTGGGACCAAAAACATGTATAAAACAGAGGAAGCCAAATACCCGAGGGGTAAGGGAGAACAATGTTATGTCAGGACGAAGAATAGTGAGAGGACACCGATACCCGAGACCTTTTGATGGTAGACGATTAATGATATAAGCAGCTGCAAGAACAACATCAGCCCAGAAATATTTGGGTAAATGACGCTGAAATAATAATGCGCAGGCTGTTTCACGGATATGACGATTTTTTCTTTCAGCCACTCCATTTTGCTGTGGTGTGTAGGGACAAGAGGACTCATGAAGAATTCTTAAATCCTCTAGAGTATTCCGGGACTGTGCAAAGTATTCCCGTGCATTATCAGATCGAAGAGGTTTCACTAGTGTGTCGAATTGAGTTTCAACCATTCTGCAATAATGTTGAATGAGTCGAGGAACTTCGTCTCTGCCTCTCATCAAATAAAGCCATGTACAGTGGGTGTAATCATCAATAAAAGAAATAAAGTATCGATAGCATCCAAAGAAGGCACAAGAGAGGGGCCCCCACACATCGGAATGAACAAGGTCAAACAGAGACGAACTTTTATTCATGGACTCAGAAAAATAAGTTCTACAATGTTTGGATATTGACAAACTTCACATTGAAGAGACTCAAGAGAAACATAAGAGAAGAGATTAGGAAATAGAACCTTTAATGACCGAAAAGATAAATGTCCGAAACGAGAATGTCATAACAGAATTTCTTGATGCTTATTTTTTGAACACTGGGCTGCAAACTTCAGAGCAGCTGTTGTTCCAAGATGATAGTAATAAAGACCTACTTCACGACAATCCCAATCGTTTGCTTGGTCTCGAGATCCTGAAAGACACAATGATCAGGGAAAAAAGTTACTGAGCAGTGTAGTTGTTTAGTAATACTACTAACAGAAAGTAAATTAAGAGAAATGGAAGGGACATAAAGTGCAGAGGGTAGGATAAAGTGTTCTCCCAGTTGTATGGAACCTTTTCCAGCCACAGTAGCTTTCGTGCCATCAGCGATGGTCACTTTATCCTCCCCAGAAGACAAAGAATAGGAAATAAAGGAATTAGCAAGATTTGTTATATGATCCGTAGCTTCTGAGTCAATGACCCAGGAGGTACAAGATCTTGACCCATCAATACTTAATTCCAGGCCACGGAGAGAGTGGCAGCCACGAGGAGAGTTCCTGTTGCTCCTGTTGCTTCGCATGCGCTCAAGGAGAGAGTGGCATCCACGAGGTCGCGCCGAGGAGGCGCGCGCGATAAGAGCGTTGCGGCTCGTGTATGCGCAACGAAGGGAAGAAGAATGCGATCCTGTGATTACCATTTTGCTAATCAAATTAGGCTCTCAAATCCGTGTTTTGATCCCTTTTTATATGCTTAAGTTTGCATTTACATTAGGTTTCATGAATTATCTCTATTTTAGCTTTGATTGTAAATCTTTGTATATTTTAGATGTTTTGGCACTAAAATTTGAATCTAATTTTGTAGGTTTGGAATGATCATGGACCTAGATCAGACTGGATCAAACTTGAGTCAGCCTAGGCTTTAATCAAGATGATCAAGCATTGGATTAATATGGGCCGTCCAATCAAGAAATGGTGAAATCTGAGCCATCTGTCAACTTCTGATCAATCTGAGCTCAAGATAGAGTTAATCAAGACCGCAGATCAAGATCTGAAAGTTTGGGCCAAATCAGAAGTCATCTGACTGTTGGATCAAGCTTAAGAGGAGTCTAGACCATCCATTCAAAAGGAAGGGTAATTTGAGCCATCCGTTGCAGATCTGATTGATCCAAGCTAAGGAGGAGCAGATCCTGACCATTGATGGAGATCTGAAAAATTTGGGCTCAATCCGAGTTAATCTGACCGTTGGATGAGGCGAGGATGATCACAGCCGTTTAAATTTAAATGGGATAAGTTTATTTGTGAATTCCCTCTTCCGCTCGAGAGTCGTCGCAGAGTCGCAGAGTAGCATAGTTTTCTTCAGTTCTTCATCGTTTTCGCATCGGTTTTCTTCTCCGATCGCGGGCGACCACATCAGATTCGTTTGTCTTCAAGATTTCAGATAAACGAGGTAGTTTTCTTGTTCTGTTCGCTAACCAAATCTCGCAGTTGAAGGAGCTCAGGAGAGGATTTCGCCCGGAGCTCTGTCCATGGATCGAGTCCGTTGATCGCTGGTTTTCTCATCGAGCGGAGCAATCAGATGCATTTAGAGGGGTTCTCCGAAGTGATCTGAGAGTATCTGAGCGGGATCAACACTCAGCGTTTCAAGGAGGAGATCGTGGAGTTTTTCAGCTACTGATCGTTCACTGCGATCGGACAGAGACATCACCGATCGGTCCCCAATCCGATAAGTAGAAGTCCTGATCGGTCCAGTGACCGATCAGCAAAGGTCCTGATCGGTCCCCAGTCCGATCAGGAAGAGCAGTTCACTCCAATTCATTGCGAACTGAATAAAGGAAATTTTCTTCATTGGTTTTTGAGATGGAGGGTTTCTAGCTCATCTTTTATGTGACGGCAAAACGAAGTCTTGACAATGAACTGATTTGATGTTCAATTTAGGATAATTTTGGTTTTACACACTTATTTCAAGTTGCTTTAGTTTGTTTCCAACTATACTCCAAGTCAAGTTCTTAAGTATTGTTTTGTTCTAGTTTTTATTATCCTGCAATTAGTTCTTAAATTTCAATTCCATCGTTTAAATTTAATTGCTCAGTTGTTAAATAGGTTAAGTTTAGTTTCAGCAATTTCCTAATTCATTTCTGCTTAGTTAAATCTATTTTATTCCGAATTGTTATTTCATTTCTTATCGCAAAAACCCCCAGTTTACTAGAAAACCCAAAACATTAAACGACAAATTCAAGCTTGAAATAAACACTCTTAACTAGTCCTTGGAAAAAAATATGACTTGAGGCCCCTATACTACATTTAATTTTGTGAGCTAAGGGTGTAGAAATCAATATTTGCCTTAAATCTTTATCTATTTTATTCATCTTTTGACATTTATTATTATTATTATTATTATTATTATTATTATTATTATAATATGAGCCAGTCTTATTTGCTCTGTTGTTATTTAGGAAAAAAAAGAGAAAAAAATGTGATTTTCAAGAAAAAAAAGAAAAGGAAAGAAATAGAAGGGGAGGCCGAAAATTAGAAGAAAAATTGGGAAAAAAAAAGTGACAAAAGTGGGAGTAGAAATAGACTTATTTTGTTATTTCAAAACTTGCATTTCCATCTACTACTCTTTACCATTCAATTTGGGATTTCCTTTATGTTCTGCCTAGATTTAGCAAATTTCCTTTAGTGTTTATTTCAAGTATTTTTAACTTTCAATTCCACAATTCTTTTTAAAGTGCAGCCTAGATTCAATTTTAGCATTTGCCTAAATTCAATTCTCACACTTAAGCATAATAGTTTAATGGATCCATTCATTTAGTATTTGTTATAATTTTTTACGCTAGCTGGCAACCTAATGCAACACTCCTCCTTGGCTCGCTTAGATTAATTCTATCAAATTTCTTTCAACATTTCTTTCAAGTATCTTGATCTTTCAATTCTGCATTCTTCTGATGTCTAGATTCAATTCTGGCATATGCCTATATTCAATTTTGGCAAAAAAAATTCAATACTAAATTCAACTTTATAAATTCTGTTAAGTTGCAGTCTTCTTTCAATTCTTATCCTTTTTATCCTAATCATTATTCATTGCCAGTGTTTTGAAAATCGGCCTAAATGGTTGCTTAGGCGCCGCTTAGGCACTAGGTGTCAGTCAACTATAACAAAAACATGCTAGGTGGCTATCCTAGGCAGCCTTGGTGGCTAGGCAGGATTAGCTGGCCTTGGCGTCATGAAACTAGTGCAAGGTTTTATGATTTATTTTTAGTTTGGGCTTTTAAATTTGAAGTTCAATTAAAAAAATTAAAATGTAAGCTTTTTTTTGCATAAACCTTAAAGTTTGGTTCAATAAGAAAATCGATTTGTTGGCTTATCGTAGCGGCTAACATTTATCGTCACATACTGCGTAGCTAAAGGTGGAGAAATCAGCGCAAATGTAGAAGCTGACATTTTCGAAAAATCATAGAGTTAAAAACAAGTATAATAAATTTATGATATTTTAGTAGTTGTGCAATTTTGAACTCATTTTTAATTTGCTGTTATTATGTTAAAGTTGTAGAATATGATTTATTATGTAATTTATGTGATACCGTGGAATCCGCCTAGCGGCGTCTAGTTCACGCCTAGGAACTAGGTGCTGGCCTGGCGCTCGACTAACGCCTAACAAATTTTAAAACTTTGTTCTTTACCCTTGAAATTTTCAATTAGTCAACAAACGCTAACAAGGATTTACCTCAATTCTAAGCTCCTCAAAGAGCTAACCTTAGTGAGTTGAGTGATTGAGTGACTACATATTAACGGTGACAAATGGAGAAAAAGCAAGGCTTAGAGAATTTTGAACAATGTTCCTTGAGACAACACTTGGAACTTATGAAGACCAAATTTGCTCACATCTTAGATAGATTGGAGAGAAAGATGTCGTAATTGCTAGATTACAATGGATGCAACTTGTTAGAGTTTTACGCCAAAGCTAGCTAGATAGCATAGCCCTGATGAGAATGATAATGGGGATGGTGATCATGCTTCAAGTGATAGATTTAGTAATGGTAGAGTTGCCATAATTGCAACTTATTGGATTTTTATGCCGAAGCTAGCTAGACAGCATAGCCGTGATGAGAATGATAATAGGGAGAAACTTAGGAAATGTCTGTAAGTACCTTGGGTAGTTTTGTTGGGATTGATGACCCGGCTAGAGGGAGGCGGGGGTGGGGGTGGGGGCGGGGAGTGAATAGCTCGTCAGCCTTTAAACGCTTGTTCTTCCTACAAGGTTAGTAGCGTAGCGGAAATATAAAACAAACTATAAAGAATAAGTGCTAATACAAAATCTTTAACGTGGTTCCGAGATGACGCTCCTACTCTGCGGCAGTCCGTAAAGTGGCCAATCTCGGCCCGTAAAGTGGTTCCGAGATCTCTCTTTTCCAAAATCCCATTTGCACTTTCCTTGTTATACTTATATCCTGCATACTCATAATGCATATCAAATACAACAATAAACCTAACTTAAACCTTTGCCCAAACATCAAAACCTAAGGCACATAGATTACTCCAACAATCTCCCTCCTTTTGATATTTGACAACCCGTTTAAATTAGGAAAACAATAACAAAGCAAAAAATCATGGAACCTAACCTTAGGCTCCCGTTTTACCTAAACTCCCCATTCAGCTTGATTTTCCTTGCAAAGACACTTCTCCCCCTTTGACAACAAATGACCAATCATTGCTCCCTTGTCACCTAAGCTCACCCCTTAAGCTTGGGTTTCTTGCAAAGGTGTGTTGGTTTCCCACTTAAACTCAACACTTCCCCCCCTTTGCCACACATTAAAACTAACTCCAACAATATCCCAATTATTGGATTCTTTAACCTCTAATGATTATAAACATAGTATATTAACCCCCCATCAGATTATACACCTGCTTACAATCATTTAGACACCTTTGGACTACTGAAAACAGTTTCAGCATGTATCAGTCGGTTGAGACAGTTACTAGTCGACTAATCCGTGTCGAAAACAACCTTATAGAATTATCAGACGACTGGTCCCAGCACCAGTCGACTAATACCCTGATATCAGCCTATTTAAGCATTCTGACCCCAATTTTAGAAATGCACCAGAAATTCCACAAATCTCTAAAAATTCCAAGATTTTGTGCAGAGGTTTATGGTACCCGTATCTACCTAGAAATAATACTGTTAGAATATCCTAAATATTAGGGATGTTAGAATATCCTAAATATTAGGGATGTTAGAATATCCTAAATATTAGGGATAAGTATTGGTTTATTCTTAGATAGGATTTGATTTATTCCTTTTGAAAAGGTCCTAGTTTTTGTATATAAATAGGACTAATCTTTGTATCTCTTAAATCATATAACAATTATCAAATTACATGGTATCAGAGCGTTAGGGTTTTGTATTCGCGATTCCTTCTCACGGCGCGGCTTCTCTCGATGCGCGTTCTTCTCCCGAACGCGCCTCTCCCATCACGCGCGGCCTTCCTCCCCGAGCGTCATCCTCGCATCGGCTGCCCCGCGCACAGCATCCGCCGCCGCCTTCGATCTCGCTCGCGACCTGGGAGCAAGATCCTGCCGACGGGTCGCCACTGACTCGCGCACGCACGCCGCTGCCCTCGCCTATCGCTGAATCTCTTCCCTTGAACGCTCCTTATATTCATTGGATCAGCACCGATTTAATTTGCCATGGCTACCTCCGGCACTACGAAACCGGATCTTTCAATTTTTACCAACCACGTCACGGCACCACTATCGTCGGAGTTGTTGGATGGTAAGAATTATTCCTCTTGGTCCTCTCACATTAAACTCTGGCTTGTTGGATAGGGTTATGAGACACATCTCACCCAAACTGAGGAGGATATTCAAGTCACAGATCGTCCTTTATGGAAAAAGGTTGTTGCTCAATTGTGTTGTATTATCCGGGCTACTATTCATCCATCTCTTAGGGATGTCTTCCGCACTCATATCACCTGCAAGGATGTTTGGATACAGGCTCAACAACTGTTTACAAACACTTCTCGGCGACTTTATCAAGTTTGTGAAGACCTCATGAATATCCTTAGTACCCGTCAGATTGAAAATTCTATGTCAACTTATCTGGGAACAGTCTCTAGCCTTCTATGCGAGTTCAATGACCTGCTCCCTCCTGCGGCCACTCCCGTTGCAGAACTTGAAAATCGGAAGAAATTTTTTATGTCTCTGGCCTTATATGGTCTGCCCACAGATTACTCTCATATTCGTGATCAAATCCTAGGCAGCCCCATAGAGGCCACCATGGACTCTACCTGGGCGACTCTCCTTCGTGTCCCAGCCAAAATCTCGGCAACTCCATCTTCTGTTCCTGTTGACTCGGCTTTGGTTTCTCGGAACAATAACAAACCTCCACCTCGTAAGGGTGGCAAAGGACGTCCTTGGTGTGATCATTGTCACCGACCAGGACATACGATTGATAAATGTTGGAGTCTCCATGGTCGACCTCCGCGTGCTGCTCAGATCGCCCAATGTTCTGTCACTTCTTCAGCTTCCACTTCACAGTTAACTCCGGCTCCGACTCCACAACCTTCCTATGATGACTTTCTGAAATGGTATGAGGATTGACGGGATTCTAATTCCCTTGCTGTCGTTACACAAGCTGGTAATTCCTTTGCTGGCCACCGATCATATCACCGGTAATAGATCTCTTTTTTCCTCATTATCTACTTCCGGTTATTTACCCTTTGTCACCATGGTAAATGGTTCTCAAACTCAGTCCCAAGGTGTTGGTAGTATTCATTCTTCTCCATCTCTTCCCATTCAGAATGTTCTTTATGTCCCCGGAGCTCCCTTTAATTTATTATCAATAAGTCAGCTTACTCGGTCTCTTGATTGTGTCATCTCGTTTACTAAATCCTCTGTTTCATTGCAAGACCGGAATACGGGGAGGATGATTGGCTTCGGATGTGAGGCTCATGGTCTATATCAACTTCACCAAAACTCTTTC
Organism: Boesenbergia rotunda; assembly: GCA_024364735.1. Taxonomy (NCBI): domain Eukaryota; kingdom Viridiplantae; phylum Streptophyta; class Magnoliopsida; order Zingiberales; family Zingiberaceae; genus Boesenbergia; species Boesenbergia rotunda. The sequence continues at coordinate 495,134 of JAGFNQ010000364.1, read as the reverse complement.
ATTGGTACAACGGCGGCATCTCCACTTGTGATTCATGCTCAGTTAGGACATCCTGGTCTCGATAAGTTAAAACAATTACATCCTAGTCTATCTCATTTAAAGTCTTTATCTTGTGAGTCATGTCAGTTAGGTAAGCATGTACGTAGTTCGTTTTCTCCTCGCATTATAAATCGGGCTACGTCTCCCTTTGCTTTGGTTCATTCTGATATTTGGGGTCCAAGTCGTGTTACCTCTACATTAGGGTCACGATATTTTGTTACTTTTATAGACTATTTCTCCTGTTGTACTTGGTTATATCTGATGAAGGATCGATCCGAACTATTTTCTATTTTTCAATCTTTTTTTAATGAAATAAAAACACAATTTGGTATCCCTCTCCGATCCTTACAGAGTGATAATGCACGTGAGTATCTATCTACTCCGTTTCAGACCTTCTTGGCAACTCATGGCATACTACATCGGAAATCTTGTCCTCATACTCCTTTTGCAGAACGCAAAAATCGTCATCTTCTAGAGACCACCCGGGCTCTTCTCCACCACTCTCATGTTCCTTTACGGTTTTGGGGAGAAGCCGTACTTACTGCATGTTATCTTATCAATCGCATGCCTTCCTCTACTTTACAGGGTCAAATACCTTATCATATACTGTATCCAAATCAGTCCCTTCATCCTTTACCACCTAGGGTCTTTGGTTCTACATGTTTTGCTCATGCTCTTGATCCTGGAATTGATAAACTCTCTCCTCGGTCGCATAAATGTGTTTTCCCTGGGTACTCACGGTCTCAGAAAGGGTACAAGTGTTATTCCCCTACTCTCTGTCGGTATTTCATCTCTGCTGATGTCACGTTTTTTGATTCGGTTCCTTTCTTTGGGCCTTCAGAATCGTCTTCCGAGTTTCCTTCTTCTGTGCCTGTATCAGTCTTTTATCCTCCGGAGGACTCTCTATCACCTCCAGCTCCAATTTCTCCTCCGTTGCAGGTTTATCAGCGTCGTCCTAAGCCAACTTTGCCGCCAGCCATGGGATCATCTCTGGAGCCAAATCCTACACCCCTTCCTCCGATCGAGTCGTCTGAATCTGATATTCCCATTGCACTTCGGAAAGATATACGTTCCACTCGTAATCCTTCTCCACATTATGTATCTATGAGTTACCATCGTCTTTCTCCTTCCTATTATTCTTGTCTTTCCTCTTTGTCGTCTGTTTCTGTTCCGAAGAATGCAGGAGATGCATTTGCCCATCCGGGATGGAAACAGACTATGCTGGACGAAATGAGTGCTTTACGGAGCTGTGGGACTTGGGACCTCGTTCCTCTACCACCAGGAAAGTCAGTTGTTGGTTGTCGATGGATATATACGGTGAAGATTGGTTCAGACGGAACGGTTGATCGACTTAAAGCTCGTCTCGTTGCTAAAGGCTATACTCAGGTCTTCGGATTGGATTATGAGGACACGTTTTCTCCTGTTGCCAAGATGTCTTCTATACGCTTAATCATGTCCATTGCTGCGATTCAACACTGGCCTCTATATCAGTTGGACATCAAGAATGCATTCTTACATGGTGACCTGCTCGAAGAAGTCTACATGGAGCAACCTCCGTGTTTTGTTGCTCAGGGGGAGTCTTCTGGTCTTGTGTGCCGCTTGCGAAAATTTTTATATGGTCTCAAACAGTCACCCAGAGCATGGTTCGGTAGATTCAGTATTGTAATTCAACAGTTTGGCATGACTCGAAGCAATGCTGACCATTCTGTCTTTTATCGCCACTCATCTACTGGTTGCATCTACCTAGTGGTTTATGTTGATGATATTGTCATCACGGGTAGTGATCATCTTGGGATCTCACAGGTGAAACAACATCTTCTCAAACATTTTCAGACAAAGGATCTCGGCAGACTCAGATATTTCTTGGGGATAGAAGTAGCACAGTCCAGAAATGGGATCATTATATCCCAAAGAAAGTATGCAATGGATATTCTAGAAGAAACAAAAATGTTAAACTCAAAGACAGTTGACAACCCTATGGATCCTAATATCAAGCTCTTGCCAAATCAGGGGGAGCCTCTACCAGATCCTGAACGATACAGGCGATTAGTAGGAAGACTAAGTTATCTTACTGTTACTCGTCCAAATATCTCATTCGCAGTAAGTGTAGTAAGTCAGTTTCTCAACTCTCCATGTAAAGAACATTGGGATGCTGTAATTCGCATTGTTCGATATATCAGAGGCGCTCCAGGAAAGGGTCTTTTGTACAAAGACAAAGGACATACTCGAATCATAAGATATTCTGATGCAGATTGGGCAGGATCTCCCAGTGATAGGAGATATACTTCTGGTTTTTGTATATTTATCGGAGGTAACCTTATTTCTTGGAAAAGCAAAAAGCAGAATGTTGTGGCAAGATCCAGTGCAGAGACAGAATATCGAGCTATGGCTATAGCCAGTCAAGAGCTTATATGGCTTAAACAGTTGCTCCTGGAGTTAAAGTTTGGAGATGTCACACAAATGTCACTTATATGTGATAACCAGGCCGCCATGCATATCGCTTCAAATCCAGTTTTTCATGAGAGGACAAAGCATATTGAAGTCGACTGTCACTTCGTCAGAGAGAGTCATATCTGGAGAAATATCTACTAGTTTTGTTAACTCACATGATCAGCTAGCAGATATATTTACTAAGTCACTGAGAGGTCCTCGAATTGACTACATATGTAACAAGCTGGGTGCATATAATTTATATGCTCTAGCTTGAGGGGGAGTGTTAGAATATCCTAAATATTAGGGATGTTAGAATATCCTAAATATTAGGGATAAGTATTGGTTTATTCTTAGATAGGATTTGATTTATTCCTTTTGAAAAGGTCCTAGTTTTTGTATATAAATAGAACTAATCTTTGTATCTCTTAAATCATATAACAATTATCAAATTACAAATACATTTAAAAATACAAGGTTAGTAGCGTAACGGAAATACAAAACAAACTATAAAGAACAAGCGTTAATACAAAACCTTTAACGTGGTTCGTAGATGACGCTTCTATTCCACGGTAGTCCGTACGATGGACGATCTCGATCCGTCGGTGGATGAATCCCCAAAAAATCTCCGGCTAGCTCGTGTAGTTCCTTGTGGATAGAGAAACCTCACCACAAACCAGTGTTGTAAAACTCGGCCTAGGCGCCGCCTAGGCGCCAATCGGCCCCCAGCCGCCCCGATTTTGTGCGAATCGGCACAATTGTGGCGGGTGGCCGCCTAGGCGGCCTGGGCGGCGCCTGGGCGGCCTGGGCGCCGCCGAGGTCAGTTTTTTTAAAAATATTTTTAAAGAAATTTGATATAAAATTATAGAAAAGTGGGATTCGAGGAGAAATATGGTTAGCTTATTTATGGTTTCCTAATAATTACAGCAAATCAAATCAAATCTGGTTAGCTTATTGAAGCTCAAGGAGGAATATGGTTAGCTTATGGATAGCCTTTATGACTTGGATCTGTTTATAGTATTACCAAAAATATTATATACCAAAAATACTATATGACAAATACTATATGACTTGGAATGGTACTATAAACAGTAAAAACGCCTAGGCCCCGCCGAGGCCGCCTAGGCGCTAGGCGGTAGTCCTCCGCCCGACTACCGCCTAGCGATTTTTACAACCTTGCCACAAACTCACCAAGAACACTAGAGCTCAAGGAAGACTACTAATAAGCTTGAACCAAACTTATTTCGTCAACCTTAACTAGTCATCCTGAGTTCTCTTATATAGAACTCAGTTGTTGAACTAGCCGTTATAGTCAACGGGTGCTAACACCAGTCGACTGCGTTACTCGAATTCGAACGTTACAACCCAACGTTCGAATTTCAGCTGACACCAATCGACTGCACAGAAGATCAATAGACTGATCCTTCTGTGACCTCTACCAGTCGACTGCTCCTAGCAGCAATAGACTGCCCAAACCCTAAACATAGGGTTTCAGCCACGACTACAATCTCTGCACTCGTCCTCGCCTGACCAACCTATACTTAGCCTTCTAGCCTCCTCCATCAGCCTTGCATCCCTCGGATGCCTCTCCATTCTTAACGACTTGTCTTCTGGAGCTTTTTTAGGCCTCGGTCCTTGTTGTCGAGTCTTCCTTTGCCAAAATCCCACTTGGACTTTCCTTGTTGTACATGTATCCTGCACACTCACAATCCATATCAAATACAACAATAAACCTAACTTAAACCTTTGCCCAAACATCAAAACCTAGGGCACTGAGATTGCTTCAACAGTTTTGATGTGATCAACCAAGTCAAGTCCTGATTGTGTTTTGATCCATGTGACTAAGTGTGCACGAACTTAGGAGCAAAAAAAATCAAACGGAAAACATAGTAGACAAGAAAAATAACACGAGAAGGGAGCCAACGGGCTCGGTAAATCCGCGAGACGCGAAAACTTTAGAAGAGTACACCAATGGATGAGAAGGGCACAATGCATATCCATTGGTAGCACCTAGGGCACCTAGATTGCTCCAACAGTTTTGATATGATCAATCAAATCAAGTTAGGTCCTGATTGAGTTTAATCCCTGTGACTAAGCGTGCAAGAGTTTAGGAGCACAGGAAGTTAAACGGAAAACGCAGTAGATAAGAAAAATGGTACGGGAAGGGAGTCGACGGGCTCGGTGCATTCGAGGAACGCGAAGACTACAGAAGAGTACACCGATGGATGAGAAGGGCATGTGCGACGTCCAAGGGACGAGAAGCCGGGGAGGAAGGTTGTTCGGGGAGAAGACCGGAGTCGGGTTCGGGGAAGCTTAGCTCTGATTGGCCGAAAATCACCCAAGAGGGCAAAAGAGAAAAAGTCAACTCCAAAGTTGACTTTAAATATTTCACAGTTCGAGACGTCTCAGATCTCTTTGAAGACACCTTGGATGTGGTGAAAAAGGGAACTAAGACGCCTCAGTTCAGAACTAAAGGGCCTTAGTTCAGACCTAAGGCACCTCAGTTCGGTGCTAAGGTGCCTCAGTTGTAGAATTATCAAAAAGTGACCATTATTTACGTGGATAAAACTCTATCCAACTGAGACACTTCGGGTCTCAATTGAAGCACCTCAAGCCCACGTTAACACAACGGTAACTTGTGTTTTCGGACTATAAATAGCTCCCTAGAGCTAGGAATTAAAGACAACAATTTGTATTTAATTTCCTAGTCATTTTATAAGCTCTTCAAGATTGTAAGAGGTTTCTCGGCTTACAACGAAAGAGACTTTTAGTGTACTTTTCACTGTCTTAGATTAGCAACCATCCTGGTTGCAACCAAGTAACTTCGAGCCTCTTCTTTTATAGTTATTGATATTTATGTTTATTTTAACTGTTTAGACTAATCTATTCATCTTTGTAAAGAGTTAGTAAAAGATCTAGTTTTTATTTGCAGGGTTCATTGTTATAAAAGTCGGCCTAGGCGGCACCCCACCGTAGTGCCGCCTAATGCCGCCTAGGCACCGACTAGGCGATAGGCGGTAGTCCTCCGCCCGACTACCGCCTAGCGATTTTTACAACCTTGGCAGGGTTATTCACCCCCTCCACTAGTCAGCGTGTATGGGATCTACAAGTGGTATCAGAGCCCAACCGCTTCAGGAGGACTAACCGCCACCTAAAGCAAAAAGACGATGGTCGAAACTAGCATTTATCTGCCAAAATTTGAGGGAGAGTTCGCGACATGGAAGCGAAAAATGGAGATATTCTTTAGAACCGATTTTGAAATTTTATTAATAATAAAATATGGTTTTGAAGTGCCCATAGACGGGAACGACAAGATAAAAGAAGCGCATCTTTGGAGAACGAAGCAACAATCAGACTCTGTAGCCAACGCCAAGGTAGAGTTCCACCTGCTGACAGTCTTACCACCTCAAGAAGTCAACCGCATCAGCAGCTATTACTCGGCAAAAGAACTCTGAGAGAAGTTTCTGGAGCTTCACAAAGGCAAATGGAGGCGAAACTAGCACGGCGAGATCTACTTCGGAACCAGGTAACCAACCTTTGGATAGAAGGAGAGACAATGACTCAACTACTTACGAAGATCAAGGAGTTAATCACCGGACACGAATCTCGGAGAATCGATAACTAACCGAGATTCATTAAGATATGCTTTGAACGCATTTCTAAGAACTCCAGAATGGATGTCGATAGTCGAATCCTATTTCATCTCTAAAGACCTCGAGGTACGTACCCTAGAAAGTTTATTTTTGACCTTCGAACTTCATGAATCTCGGTGTGTAGAGAGGAAAAGTAAGGTAGACAATATTGCCCTAAATACGAGAAGAATCGAACTAGATTCGGAGTCTTCGACTGACGAAGAGGTAACAGCATATATGGTAGGAAAATTAAATAAAATATTTAAATTTAATAAGTTTTCTAAGATGTGGGGCGAGAAATGCTCTCCAAAAAGGAGGCAAGTCAGATGCTACCACTATAATAAAGAAGATCTCATCTTAAAAGTGATATGGATCACTGCCCAAAATTAAAGAACAAAAAGGAGAAAGAAAATAAGTCTAAGAACAAGAACTTGAAAGCGACGTGAGACGATTCATCATCAGATGAATCCGAGATCGAGGCCTACGCCAGACGTACACGTCTGACAAGTCATCAAGAAGAGGACAACGAAGCAACTACCTCCAACATGAGCATCGATGAAGGGGGAGATTCGACAGATGAAAGTAATGATAAAGGGGGAGCAACTAGTTTGAGGCACGACGACATAATAAGTGACGTATGGAGACTTTCTCCAGACAAACTACATTCTGGTATAAAAACCTTGCTTAAGTCCTTATGATAAGTAAGGATAAAGAATATAGATTTGAAAAAGAAATTAACAAGTGCATGTCCATTAGATCTATTTGAAAGTTTAAAAATTGAAAATGAAAAATTAAAGGCACATATTGCAAAACTAGAAAATGACTATGCATGTGGTAGTTCAAATTTCCTTAAAAGTCAAAAATTAAATATTTTGAAAAACTAAATTGATATTTAAGGAATCATAGAGGTCAAAATTACAAAAGTGCCCAAAAATTACATTCCACCTAAGTTTTTGATTAAACCTGTAGGTAGAAATTTATATTGGATTCCAAAATTAATTTTAAACTGCTAACTATTTTTCTTGTTGAATAAATTGCCTGTAAATTTCCTGCCTATTTGAAAAACAATGATTTTCAAATTTTTCTAAGGTGAACAATAACTTTATCTACTCACTGAAATTTATTCAGAATTTTTGAGGTGTTAGATGAATTTTTGTGATTTTCCTTTCAAAAATTGATTTTTTATTTAAAAATAATAATAAAAATATTTTTCGAAAAGTCTGATTTTTTGAGAAAGAACGCTACACTTTGACCATTGCGAAAAATTTTCAAGATTTATTGAAGTAAAAATCTAATTTTAAAAATTATTTTTTCATTTTTCTAAAATAAAAATTGTTTTTTCGATACTTAGAAATTTTATTTTATTTTAAAAATATTACAGTATTGGGTTCACTGATTTTACGCTTTGATAAAACTTTTGAGAATTTTATAATAGTTAATTTTTTATGAATTTCAAATTAAAATACGATATTTTAATTTTATAAATACTCAAAAAATTATTTCTGATAATTTCGATTTTTAACGATATGTACTTGTATGTTTGACGTTGAGAAAAATTTTCAATATTTTTCCAAAGTACAAATCTAATTTTAAAAATCTTTTCCAAAATTCAACAAGCTTTCCAATGATTTTTTTCAAACTTACAAGTATCTTCTCAATATTTCATCCTTCTCAAGTGTTTCGTTTTTCCCCATATTTTTTTTATTTAACCTATTGTTTTTATCCCATTTTTTGATGTGATCAAAGGAAGAGAGTTATATGGATTAAGTTAAAGGGGAGGTAAATTGAAAACTACTTTGCATTATTTTTGTACTAAATTGGAAGATTTTTTTTATTGATTTTAAAAACAAATTGTTTGATCCTGTCGACAAGCGAAGGTCGGTTCTCGCCCGGCTGACTCGGTCTGACCAAGACGACCCGGTCTGCTGTAACTCGGGGGTCGGACTGGACCTCCAATCCCCTTCAAAAACCACTCGCCCGGATCATTCTTATTTTGTTGTTTCTGTTTATCCTAACTTAACTTGTGTTGATGCACATTAAAAAGGAAGAGATTGTAAGTACCCAAGTAGTTTTGATATGATCAACCAAGTCAAGTTAGGTCTTTATTGTGTTTGATCCTTGCGTCTAAGTGTCCAGGAGTTTAGGACCACAGAAAATTGAACGGAAGACGCAGTTGACGAGAAGGATGACACGGGAAGAGAGCCAACAGGCTCGGTGCATCCGAGGGGCACGAAGACTGCGGAAGAGTACACCGATGGATAAGAAGGACGTGTGAGACGCCCAAGGAAAGAGAAGCTGAATAGGAAGGTCGTTCGAGAAGAAAGCCGAAGTCAACTCCAAAGTGGAAATCGCCCAAGCGGACAAAAAGAGAAAAAGTCAACTCTAAGGTTGACTTTAAAGTTTTCAAGGACCGAGACGCCTCAGATTTCTTTGAAGGATCCTTGGATGTCCAAAATTTTATGTGTAGAAAAAGAAAACTAAGACACTTCAGTTATGAACTAAGGCGCCTAGTTTAGAATTAAGGTGTCTCAATTGCAGAATTATCGAAAAGTGACCATTGTTTGTGTGGATAATATTTTATCCAATTGAGGTGCCTCAGATCTCAACTGAGGCGCCTCAGGTCTACGTCAGCACAATGGTAACTTGTGGTTTCAGGCTATAAATAGCCCCTGAACTAGGAATTAAAGACAACTTGTATTTAATTTCCTAGTCATTCTGTAAGCTTTTCAAGATTGTAAGAGGCTTCTCCTCCTACAACAAAGGAGACTTTTAGTACACTTTTCGCTATTTTAGATTAGCAACCATCTTGGTTGCAACCAAGTAACTTCGAGTCTCTTCTTTAATAGTTGTTGACATTTATGTTTATTTTAACTGCTTAGACTAATTTGTTCATTCTTGTAAAGAGTTAGCAAATGATCTAGTTTTTATTTGCATAGTTATTCATCCCCCCCCTCCCCTTCAGCTGGCCAGCACGGGACCAATAATGTTAAGATGAAGATTCCTTTATTTCAAGGCAAAAGTGATCCAGAAGCATATTTGAACTGGGAAAATAAAATAAAATTAGTATTTGATTACCACAACTACTCTGAAGAGAAGGTAAAACATACTGTTGTTGAGGTTATTAATTATGCTATTATTTGGTGGGATCAAATTATTCTAAGAGAAAAAATCGAGAGAGATCCATTGACACTTGAAAGGAGATGAAATTTATTATGAGAAAAAGGTTCATTCCATCACACTACTATCCAAATTTGTATCAATGGCTACAAGGTCTAACCCAAGGATCTAAGAGTGTAGAGAAATACCACCAAGAAATGGAGATTAGCCATGATTCGAGGTGACAAAAGACCGATTCGCTCGCTTCTAGCGCCTCTATTAACCCGTCCTAGGGACAACATGGAAGAGGTAAATCAAGAGGCCTACTAGCCCGAATGCGGTGACTAGCTCATGGGGAGGGCAGACATACTGATTTTGTCAGGTTTTGACCCCAACCTCAAGGTGACAATACCACATACGCTAGCCCGGATGATTCGAACTAATGTAGAGGACTAAGAAGCAACAATGGCACAAATTTTATAAGCTTTCAATCTAAAAATTGCAAATGTAGTAGAGTTGCAACATTATGTGTAGCTTGAGAATTTGGTGCATATGTACATGAAAGTTGAAAGACAACTCAAAAAGAAAAATTCAACTAAGCATGGGCAGAGTTCTAGTTCATCCACTTGGAAATCTATCTGGAGCAAAAGATGCAAGTTCTACTAGAACTTGGAAATCTAAGTGTAAGTCTGAGTTTTCTAAGAATAAAGATGCAAGTTCTACTAGACCAAAGGAAAAGAACCTATCCAATCTTTGAAAAATAGAGAAAATAAATGTTCTAAATGTTTGGGAAGGGGGCATATTGCATCACAATGTCCAAACAAATGAGTTGTGATTTTGATAGAAAAGTGAGTCAGATAATGATAGTGCATTGCCACTGTTGATGGAAAGTGATGGAAAGAAGTATCTAGATGAAGCGGAAGCCTTTGTCACTAGGCGTCCTCCAAATTTGCAAGTTAAGAAAGAATATGAAAAACAACGACACAACATCTTTCATACCCGCTGCCACATTAAAGGACAAGATATGTAGTATGATTATAGATTGTGAAGTTGCAGTAATGTAACTAGTAGTGTCTAGGTTGAAAAATTAAGTTTACCTACTACTAAGCATCCTAAGACCTTATAAACTACATTGGTTGAATGAATACAAGGAAGTTAAGGTCAATAAGCAAATGTTGGTTTCATTTTCCATTGGTAGGTAACATGATGAGGTACTTTTGGTATGTAATGTCAATGCATGCAAGTCATTTACTTTTAAGTAGACCATGCCAATTTGATAAGAAGGTATGCATGGTGGATTCAAAAATAAATATTCTTTTGTGATGCATGGTAAACTTGTAACTCTTGTACTATTAACTCTTAGGCAAGTATATAAAGAACAATTGAAAATAAAAATGAGTTAAAAGAAATGAATACAAGAGAAAAAAGATTGGGAAGGAAAAAGAGAATGACAAAAGAATAAAAGAAAAGGAGTGTGCGAAAAGAAAAGGTGAGGATGATAAGAGTAGAAAAAAGATTGAAAAAGAAAGGTGAGGACTTACCATGTGAGTATGATGTAAGTGTTACATTTAGGGTGCGTTTGGTTCAAGTTATCATACATAACCTTGGTTATGTGATTACCTGGTAATCACATAACCAAGGTTATGGGGAATGAAACATAACCTAATGTTGTTTGGTTGAATTCAGATGATCAAAGAAAATCTTGTTTGTTTGGAGGTAATAGTATATAATCTAATGTAATATTTTACCATATTGCCCATTAGTTTAAAATTAAGGATTATGATAATATATGTTTATTTATACTAAAAATTAAAAAATAAGGTAATATTTTGTATTAAATTTATTTAGTTTATCCTAATTATAATTTATTTAATTTAATAAAATTTTAATTAAAATACTAAATTTTTTTTTAAAAATTATTTATCGCCCCGACCGCCACCGATCGTTCGCCGGCGGCGGTCGCCGGTCGCCGGCCGGCGGCGGTCACTGATCGGTCGCTGGTCGCCGGCCGGCCGGTGGCGGGTCAGCGGTCGCCGGTCGCCGGCCGGCCGGTGGCGGTCGCCGGTCGCCGGCCGGCGGCGGTCGCCGGTCGGCGGTCGCCGGTCGCCGGCCGGCGGCGGTCGTCGGTCGCCGGTCGCCGATCGGCGGAGGGGCTGCAGTCGTCGGTCGGTGAGTCGGCAACAAGTTGTAATTTATTTAATTATTAGGGATATTTTTATCTTAAAATGTAAATATTAAGGGATAATTTGGCAAAGAAAAGTTCCTTAACTCCGGAATCAAGAAAAACCTCCATTTTCCTTGGTTATCCAATTCCGAGTTGCATGCCCCATTTGATGACGTTTTGCTGATGTGGCAGTAATACTGCATTACTTGGGAATTGATAATAATCTAAACCAAACAAGGTTATCAACGATAACCTTGGACAGATAACCAAGGTTATCACTGATCACCCTGAACCAAACGCACCCTTAAAGTTTTTAGTCTTTCTCCCTTTGATGTAGGTGATCAAAGATTCAAGGACGAATCCTTTTGAGGAGAGGGGGATAATGGAATTGAATATGAAGATAAGTTGTGGCTCAACAAGCTAAGGTCATGGAAGAAAAGGAGCATCTCACTCTAAATATTGTTCATGATTTATTATACATTAATGGAGGCACAATTACACGGGCTAAGGCTTAAAACATAAAGCACTTAATGTGTTAATTGAAGATGTGTTAAGGTCAAAGTTAGAATTAAAGCAAATTTGACCAAGAGCAACTCTTATGGCTTAGTCAACCTAATTCAAGTCTTAGATGAGCTTAATTAGTTTCTTAAATTTCATGTCTATGTAGTAAGGGACAATTTTGATTTGCAGGCTCAATTTCTACCTTTATTTGGATTGTAATGGTGACCTAAACCCAAACTAATTACGTATCCAACATAGGTCCAACAAAGCCTTGTAGGGTTTTTTTGTCACCCTATAGCTATAAATAGAAGGGGTGGCGGCTACATATGTAACTTTGACTTGTTTCAATCTAAAGCATGGTGAGACTCTCACTTATTGGTTTTTCATTGAACTAGAATTTATTAAGGCATCCCCTTATGGCGTTCAAAGACTTGTTAACCTCAATTCCAAGGTTGTGGCATCTTCAATCTCCTATACCAAGGTTCGTGCTTTTTAAAGCATTAGGTCAAGGGTTTTTTCATCCATCTTATTGATTTAAACTTTCCTTATTTCTTCATTTAATTAAGTGTGGATTGATGAGACTTTCTTCTCCTTAGGTTCATATCAAATAGCAAGTTTTTATTCTTCTAGCAGGGTTCAATTGGCTCAAGTGTCTTGTACAAAACACCTTCGTTATTTCGTCAAACAAAGGAAAGATACACTTTATTAGATTTCAATTTAGATTGGTTGTATAGTTTAGATATGAGAAATAGATAAATTAATTTGTTATTCGATAGTACTGGTAAAATGATTCAACCATAAATGCTACTTCTATAATTAATTCAATTGTGTATCTTCTGCCTTCAACATCAGTAACCAGTATCAGTATTTCCTATGTTATCCACTGCTTGCAAATGAATCTTGTTTATTATTTGACTTTATTCCTTATTTCGTGACTTGTATTTTGTAGTGTTGCAAACTTAAGCTTAGTATGTTGACTTCATAAAATTTTCTTTTCTGATCTATAGAAGTTGCATTTCTTTTTTGTGCAGTAGTGAATATGAAATTTGGGAGTCATGGGAATGTTTGATAAATAACTTCCTTTGTTTTAAACAACATTCACACTATACTGTCAAATTTTATTAATAAGACAAACAAGGAATGACTTGACTTATTTCAAGAAGGAAAAGTAAGTGGACCCATATCATAAATAATGTCCCCCATAAAATATCATAAATAATGTCTCCCATAAAATTTTCCTATGACTGGAAAGATGCAAGAGGGCTTGGCCAATACTAGTAAGAAATTACTTATCTTCTCAATTAAATCAATTGAGAAACAC